>CM042695.1:55097551-55384887 GCA_023614405.1 Avena insularis
TTGTCAATCAATATGAATGTTAATCAAATAGAATGTTGGGGAATATGCGACAAGTTTGACTTGCCAAAAAAAGATAAGGCAAAAGTTGGTGTAGTTAAGAATCATACTAGTTCTTTCCCCGAAGGGCCCACACAGGTCGCTCTTATCCTTATCCAAAAAAATCTCCCACCCCACCAACCCTAACCCTAGCTCCAGCTCCGTGGCCGCGCTGACCTCTACGGCACGCCGGACCGCACCGTCCTCCGTGGCGGCGCTGACCCCGGCCATGCTCACCATCTACGCCACGTCGGACCGCACCGTCCTCAGCGGCGGCGCTAAACCCGGCCGCACTCACCTCCTGCACCATGCCGGACCGCACCATCCTCTATGGCGGAGCAGTCCTCGGCCGTATATTCGTATGTCCCCAATCCCTCGAATTGTCATTGTTTATATTCAAGCATTGGGATTTGTTAGTATGTCATTGCTTTATGGTTAGTTGTGTCTTGGGATCTAAAAACTAACATTGCTAGGTAGTAAGTAGTGATGTCAAATTGTCTTAAACTGTCTTAATTTTCATGGTGAACGACAACAGTAACAAAGTTCCAAGGTCTCAAAAGCTTGTGGCCTCTACCATGCGAGGTAAATTAACTTGCTCTCAATATACAGCTATATCAATACAAGACACATATAACTATGAAAATTTACTCTTCGATATATGTTTGGCAATGAAGTTAATATGACCAATATTCTTTCCCTTGGTGTTTCAGGTCCCAATATTCACTAGTGGAAAAAGGTCCTATAGTCCCGGTTTCGCACCCGGGACTGCGAAATCGGGGATAAAGGCCCCTATCTCTAGTCTCGGTCCACGTGGCAACTTTATGGAGCGGGGGAGACGGAGGACCTTTAGTCTCGGGTCGTAATACGGCCCGGGACTAGAGATTTTTTTTAAAAAAATACGATTTTTTTTGAATTTTTTCTTGAACTTTTGAATTGTTTGACTCGATAATCATCTCACTTGGAACATTTTTAACACTAACTATACTTAATCTTAGGTCAAATTGCATTCATGGTCAAACTTTCCGGTCCGTCACCCATCCTAGCAATACTCCACCCCCAGCATGCTTAACTTCTCTGTTCTATCAAGATGTCCTTGCGTGAATCCTATTTGTACCTTGTTGTCAAGACTACCATATCAATCATATAAGCTCATATCAATATGTCACACGTCTTTATTTTTCAAAATTACAAACAACTATTTAAGTAAACAACAATAAATAAGTAATAGTAATATTTTAATCCAATGAAAGTAAAAAACTAATTAAAGAATATTTTATTCATTTTTTGCCATTTATTCATTTAATATGCCATAAATAATATATTTAAATCTGTAAATCGAAATTCGACAAATAATATATCATTATTATCGGAAAAATGTGAGGAATCCAAATATGGCATAAAAATTGGTAAAAAAAATTTAATTTTTCAAATAATTTTTTTCCTTTTCGAATTTTAAAAATCTAAAAGAATCCAAAACGGCCTAGGGCCATTGAAATCGAACTCGATTTTTTTCCGCACATTTTTTCTAACATCGTACGCAAAAGTTATAGCCATTTGAAGTTTTCATGACATTTTTTGGCAAAATATGTCAAAATTCATGTTAGTTAATTTTTGTAAAAACTAAATCACTTAATATAACTATAGTTTGAAGGATTTTATTTTTGAATTTTTTTATAATTTTGTGGCATGCTTTTGAAACTAGAAAAGGCGATCTTGGGAGGGGGAGGTGGACAGAAATCTCCTGCCGCGGCAGCATTTTTGCCCGTTTTAGCCCGCCAAAAAAATTGCCAGATTTTTTAGTCTCAATTTATGTCTCAAACCGGGACTAGAGAGTGTTGCCTTAGTCCCGGTTAGAGACACTAATTGAGACTAAAGGGTGTTTCCGGCGCCCACACCCCTTTAGTCCCAGGCCGTATCACGACCCGGGACTAAAGGTTCGGAACGACCCGTGACTAAAGCTTTTTCAGGCTCCTAGCCGCTGAAAATGGTACGAACGACCCGTAACAAACCAGGACTAGTGTCGGACTCGGGACCGAACTGAAGCCCTTTTTTCTACTAGTGATTATATCACTGGAGAAGTACTCCCTTCGATATAGGTTTGGAAATGAAGCGGACATGATCGGCTCAAAAATGAAGAATCTTAAGAGAATTGTTTGAAGTTATAGGCCAGAAATTTCTTAGTATGTTTGCACCCTCAAGAAAACCAAAGACTATAAAAGAAATATGGTAATTCTCTTCCCTCTGAAGTACTGTAATTCTCTTGAACTCTAACCATACCTAGCATTGTAACAATCTAAAATGTTCCTATCTTCCCTGTGTAGTGCTTCTCATCTAGTTTCCTCTAGGAAGTATACTAAGTCTTACATATCTGGAGAAACCGTTCAAGCAAAGTCATGTGAAAATGAAACTACTGTAATTTTTAGAGCAAACTAGAGAGAATACATTCGCCAACACAATCTTCAGGAAGGTGATGTTTGTGCCTTCCAGTTGTACTCAAAGCGTATTATCTGATCGAGACGGTGCATATTTTGTAGTATATTTTGTAGTTGTTTGAACTTGTTGGAATTAGTTGCATCTTTTGTGAGTTGTGAACTTGTTAGGTTGAGCTGTAAAGTATGTATATAATGAATGTTCATGTTCATTCAGCTGAAGTTGCATTCTATGTGTTATGAGTTCTTTGTTATGCTGTTTGTTAGGTTGAGATGTAATATATATATTAGATATTTAATGGGGGTCGAATTGAAAAAATTGCCATATAGCAATGCACCAACAGAGACATTATGAGGGATTGCCGTTATGTCATAGTCTCACAGCTAACACGGCATGTACGTAGTGCCTACCTACATGGGTTGTGTCGTAAACGACTTGCTACCGTGGAAGCGCTAGCTCGAAGGATCATGTTGTGCCACGCCAAAAAATCCGCCGCCATTGCACAATCCCTAAACAAGTTATCCCTAGCGGCTTTTTTTGCCGCGCCAGTGCAAGTGCGACGACTAAAGTTATGCCTCGGCGTCAATAAGCGCCAGGGACCGAGCTTCGTGTTGTAATGGTTCACGTGCTTCTGAGCCTCTGTCTCAAGCACACTGGCCACGCTGGGATCCACGGGCTTGATCACGGCGGCAGATCAAGCCTGGGGTCGAGGCGAAGGAGATTGCTGAATATGCGCCTGCCAGCTAGGCCCAACAGTTGGCGGCATTCCTCCTCAATGGCGTTGTCGAGATTATACCAAAGTTGGTCCAGCTCGTCGGCCGGATGTCTAGTTCTTCTCCAGCATCACCTGCTTGAGAACGGCCTAAGCTCCCTGAAGCTTTGCTTCCATCTTCTTCTTCACTTCCTAGAGGCCCTCTACTCCTTGAGGAGGCGATTCTCCTGGTTTTTTAGCTGCTCGCGGAGCCTCGCGTGTGCCTTCGCGAGCTCCTACTAGCTCTTTGCTAGCTGGGTCTTTACCTCATCAAGACGGTCACGCTCCACGCCGAGCTCTTTCTCCTTGGCCCCCAAGCTGGCTGCAAGGGAGGTGGCGTATTGCTCCCGCTCGAGGATCTCCTGCTTCTTGGTGATCAACTCCTTCTCGCGGAGCGACAACTCCTACTGTATGGTCTTCACCTCCTTATCGGCAGCCAAGATCTCTTTCTCGCGGTTGGCGGCATTTCCCTCTCGAGAGATAAGTGCCTCTTCGCGCCTCTTGGACTCCGCAAGAATCTTCTTGGCATCCTCGTGATGAAGGAACGCGACTCCCTCGGCTTTGTGATCGGCCTCCGAGGCATCGTAAAGCCGGAACCATGCTTCATCAAGGTGAGCACGCTCTGTCGCCAACTCCTCCGCCCTGGCCATGTCCTCGCTCACCTGGGTGCGGCCTACAGCAGCAAAAACGGAATTTTTGGGGTCAGGAGGGCTGCCCCGCATATCCAAGATCCACGCTGCCCTGTCTGGCATGGGCGTCTCTGCTGCTGGGCAAGAGGTGTGGACGAGGCCACGGGTCGCAAGTTTCTCGCTAGGAGGAGACAACGTCGGTGGCGCCAGCAGGGCGCAAACCCGGTTCCCAATTTGTCGGAGGGACAGAGCCCGCCGCAGATGATACAACCTCCCCCGAGACAGAGCGTAAGGAGGTTGATGCCCCAGAGATGCCCATGCCAGACAGGGCAGCGTGGATCTTGGATATGCGGGGAAGCCCTCCTGGCCCCACAAATTCTGTTTTTGCTGCTGTAGGCCTTGCACCGCGAGGGCTCCCTGCTCACCGTGGCATCTCCCATAGTAGTGACCTCCCCCACGGGGCTCTATTAGGGAGCGGGGTCACTGTGGCCCACAGGATCCTCCACCTCCTAGTCTTCCGGAAAATGATCTTCCTCCCCCGGACGATCGCGCGTCGCACATCGTCCTGTTTCCACGTGCGCCCCTCTCCGTAACGAAAGCAAACTCTTCAGGATAGGGGCCCACCACATCCCTATCCTCTCTCGTCGTTCATTTTATCTCCATCTTCTCCACAAATTCCTCCACGAATCTAAAAATGCTCCGCCGCCTACAAGGCTGCTGCCGTGGCCATACAGCCATGCCTCCAGCTCCACGAAGGGGAGCAAGCCATCTTTCTGTGATGCGTTGCCCGCACCGCCTAGCTCTCTGGCCGGCCCGCTCGTGCCGCCGTGCAGCCTGCGCCTCGGAGCTCCACCCGTCGGCCTCGCTCCCTGCCTCCACCCGGCGGCCCTGCTGCTCCGCCTCTACCCCGCAGCTTCCACCCGCCGCCGAGATGGAGGCCACCTGTCATGGCCACTGTCCCAGGGCGCGCGGCGCTTGCTACAGGCGACTGTGGTACCTGCTACCTGCGGTGGGATGCTCTGCTGCAAGGGGGCGCCGGTGCTGCTACCGATGGCAGAAGTCGGTCGGGCGGGATGCTCTGCTACTAACAACGGGATGCTCCGCTACCGACGACGCGTGGCGCTGCTACCGACGGCACAGGGCGCTGCTGCTTCAAGGTGGTGTCGGCTCTGCTACCGACGGCTTGCGACGTTGCTACTGGCGGCGACGGATTTTGCTACCGCCGGCCGGTGGATTGCTACCGACGGTCAGTTGATTTACTAGCTTTGGCTGGTGGATTTGCTACCTAAGGCTCGCATCGTTGCTACTGACGGCTGGTGGGTTTGCTACATGGGTATGCTAGCGCGGTTACCGACGATGGTGCCGCCGGAGGTGCTCCAACAGTGCTCCGGCAATCGACGCCGGCCTTGCTACATGAGGTGGTAGCCTTTGCTACATGAGGCGGCCGGATTCGCTACCTTGGATGTGCTGCCATGCTCCCATTGCTGCTGCAAGCCGGAGGCGGAGTTTCTTCATCGGCGGTCGTAGCACGGCGGAGCTCCGGCGGCATCCAACTCAATCTGGTACGGACAGATGACGAGCCGCGTGCATTGTGGGAGAGAGAAGAAAGGGAAGATTGGTCAATGTGAGCAGGGGCGACTTTTCCTCATGTATTTGATCGGACCCAAGTGGACACGTGGTGCGCTCTCGACCAGGACGATGGGGCGTTTTCATCGTCCGGGGGACGGCTAGCAGTGTCCTAGTCTTCCTCGAGGAGCCCCTCAGCATTGAAGCGGGGCATTCCCTCGAGAACCTCGCTCCTTTCCAGTGGCCGCCAGCAGTACAACAGAGGAGAAGCCATCGGAGAATACTTCACCCCCGGCTCGAAGAAGAGAGGCTTCATCGACTTATTGATAGAGGACTCCACTAGGAGCCCCTCTTGAAGCTTCATCCGGTCAACGTCGCCAGAGTGGGCCCACATATCGCACCGATGGGCCCGGAGGGGCGCAATTTTCTGCCGAACATACTCCCTGGCAACCATCTGCTCTAAGGATGGCAATTTTACCCATGGGTACGGGTACCCACGGGTACCGTACCCGCATGGGTAGGATATGGGTATACTTTTATACCCATGGGTGATACCCATACCCTGCCCGTTAAGTCACGGGTACGGGCACGGGTATAGGGTTGTACCCACGGGTATATCCATACCCTGCCCATTTAGACTAATTTGTAAAACTTACCTATAGAGTTTCAACCTAGTAGCCTAGGGGCAAGTATGAGATTGCGATTTCTAAACGTTGATAATTATCATGTACTCGTCTATCTATTATTGGGTAGAGATGCTTAATTTTTTGTCAAATATGATATCGGTTAATGTAAAATTACGAATAACTTGTTTACTATTGGATCTACCGGGTACCCACTTGCACTGCTTGGTATGGGCATGGTAAAGATTTATACCAATGCAGGTATGGGTAAAGTTTTCTACCCATTGACTACACGGGTATGGGTATGGTATTGCTCTATCCTGCCCATTGCCATCCTTAATCTGCTCTGCCAGGTCGCCCTCTCAAAGGACCCTGATTCATTCTATGATTATCTCTACCGCCCTACTTGTGAAGGGCTTGCTGCTCCATTGAGAGACATTTGTTGCTAGCGTCAACGGGATAGCAAACAACGGGTTCTTCTCGCGAGCATCTACCCACACCCAACACAACCGGAAGTCCCCCACCTTCTTCAACCATTCCGCATGAATGTGGTCGGACTCGTGTGAAGGGAGACACACCCAGAGCATTGTTTCCTTGTGGTGAGACATAGGCTGTAAAAATGGTGAAACAATCGTAACGAGGGTTTCATCCCGAGGAAGGCCTCGCAGAAGAAGGCAAAGATGGCGATGGTGGTGATGGAGTTGGGTTGTAGGTGTAGCAGATGAATCTCATAATGCTTAAGAAGCGAGATGAGTAAAGCAGAAAAGGGAGGAACCAGCCCCGCGTAGAGGGTGTGCACGGAGAGAGGAATCATGGTGGCCAAAAAGTCCTAGGTACTTGACGAGGTCCACTAGGGCACAGATCCGCGAGTCACCGAGCGCGGGAAAGGGATCCGCGGACGTCTCTTTCGCATCTTCAACTTTCTAGGGAGCTTTCCCTTTCTTGGGAGCCATCGCTCAAGGAGGGGAAGAAGGAGAAAAAATGTACTGACCCAGGAGGAAAATGGAGAGCTAGCTTGATGAGGATAAATGGCAGCGAAGAATGTGAGAAGAAAAAACCCCACAGCCATAGGCTCTGCTCTTCAAGCACCCTCAGGCATTTACCAGAAGAATCCATCAGTGCTGCGGTTACCATATTCAACGCCTCAGGGAGCCCCCTCCATTCGGTCTCCACGGCAACCATGGACCGCCCCACACACAACCACCGTGTGTAGTCGAGCAAGCCCAGAATATCTCAAGGCCCCTGTCCCTTTGCTCCCAAGATGCACATGGCCCAAGCGCCTGGGGGCTACTGTCATGCTAGTGACAACCAGGGTACCACGGCCTATCTGTTGCTGGGCCCTGCCCACAGAGCCGCCACAACACCATGGGAGGCCCCCTCACGAAGTCAGCTACTGCACGAAAAGAGACCCTCTCAAACCATCAAGGGGGATCCTCCGCGAGGCCCCCTCTCGAGGCCATGCCTCCTGAAGAGAAGATTCCCTCGGCGAGGACCCATGCGAAGCACACTTGGTATGCAATGCCCAAGTCCTGGACGCCGAGCGGACCATGTCCGGGACGAAGGAGGAGACAAGGGTGGCTTTTGATGGGATAACTTTCATGGCTAGCACCCGTGGCGTAAAGAAGGCATTTACCCCTTCTCCAAGGAAAGCACCATCCCCTTTGCAAAGCCAGGAGTGGCTGACAGCCGCTTCCACCAGGGGGACCATCCCCTCTCTCTCCGGTCAATGAGGAACGTGAAGGAGGCAGAGAGGAGGAGGTCAGCTGCTGCCTGCCATGGACCGTGCCTATGGCCAAAAGTAAATTTAGCCTACCTGCCCACTCTATTATCGCCATGTGATAACCGTTCCCACCAATATCACAGGAAGTGGACCGCATCGCCATCATAGGAGGGGATCCCATCTTCGTCTACCTGAAGGAACCCTAGCTTTCTCCTATCTAGGAACTCTAGATCTCATCGCCTGATCACTACCTTATATTGTAAACCTCGCCAAGCAGTATAAGCAACCCAGACATGCATGAATAGGGTTTTACACCGCACGGTGGCCTAAATCTGGGTAAACTTTTTGTGTCCCATGTCGTGTTTGTTGTAGTTTCCTGGGTAAACTTTTTGTGTCCCCCTGTCGTGTTTGTTGTAGTTTCGTCGACAAGCTCACCGAGGGTTTGTGGAGATCGTGTTCAACCCCTAGGGTTCAATTTCAGCCTACTATGAGAGGTACCCCCGTTAGTTCGCAAGGACAGTCTCCGACAATACCCCTTCGTAATTAGTATATACACGTATATGTAACCCTGTACAAAACCCCGTATAACTCAACTAAATAATACAATTTTTCTAGCCGTACCTGTACTAGTACAAGCTCTATGCAAAGAGGAAGAAAGTATGGATGTACGCCGGATCATCGCAGGCGAAGGCCATGTCCGCGCGCGGTGGTATTGGTGGCGGTTGGGTCCGGTGAACCACTGACTCGTCCTGGCCTTGTAGGTGTGTGTCGGCAGGGCTGGCGCAGTGACAGCGGTGGCGCGGGAGAGCTTGGCGGCGGCGGTGGCTGGATAGTCCGGCAGCATGTCCGACGGCTTGCCGGACTGTACGGTGACTTATCGGGCGGCGGTGGCTGGATAGTCCGACAGCTTGCCGGACTGTACGGTGACTTATCGGGCGGCTCGCTAGACTGTCCAGCGACTTGTCCAGGGTCTTATCTGGCGGCTCGTCCGGCTAGAAGTTCCCAGCTACCAAAAATTAACAGAAGCTCATGGGTTGTGAGATGGCCGGCAGTCACGATGGCCGGCGGCGGCGGCGGTCGAGGTGCTGGACGGTGGTGGGCAGGCCGGATCGTGTGCGTGTGGGAATGTCGTATATCTACATGTCCCAATCAGTATTCCTCTATGGGGATAATACTCGGTTTGGACGGTTTTGGATATAGACATATTTGTACGATTTTAGGGGGAGGGGTAGTACTAGATCAAACCCCCCTAACTAGTGAATGTGATGAACGCTGACATATATAAAACTCTACTCCAAAACCTACCAGAGTTAAATATTTTGCAAACTAGGCTCAAATGGATGTAGATATATATATAACATGCAGAATGGAATAAAAAGTAAATATGTGCAGAAGTACCTCGGTACGCATAATGAATTGGTTAGATCCGTCGATCTATAACCTCTACATTAATTCCTTCAGGGCTGGAGATCAGCTCTTAGCAAATTCTGACCACCTGCATACATCAATATATATACAAACAGCAGTGATAAATAAAGCTATAGCTCATATAGTAAGTCGGAAGAAGCGGGCTGACAGATTGAGCAAAAGTGTGGTGAGCTAGTTTTGTACCTTGGTTAAGGCTAACAACTGAAGTATGTAGCTTGAGAGAAGCGGAATAGATTGTTCAGGTGCCACTACCAGATGGCCTGATTATATTATTAGGGAGCAAAAAAGGGACAAGTAACAGAAATATGTGAGGTGCATCGTGCTTGTGGTTCTTTCCATTTGCTTTTCTTTTCCTATTTGCTTTGCTTTCCCTCTTTCATTGAGAGAATTACCTTTTGCTTTCACCAAAGACAGAAATCAATTCTTTGCTTGTGGCTGGCTTGCTACAGGGTATATCTAAAGATGAATGGTTGCAAGCCTCTCCTGTCCATGCTTCTCTGTTGACTCAAAACTTTTGTGCATTTCAAGCCACTCGAATCCTTCGCTTCGGTCCCCCCCCCCCCCCCATCCCCCCTCCCTTCTTTTCAAACTTTGACAAACAAAAACTCGATACCAATTGTTTAGAGGATCGTACGAACCAACCCAAAGTCCGTATGGTTCTATTAGACGTATACTCACCGTACACGTATACTCATGTGCCTGCGAAAGGCAAAAATCAGAAGTTATATAACAACATCAAAAAAAAATTAAAATATGACATGCAAAGACGTAGATCGCGATAATGAGAAGTGGGATCAGCCGGGTGAAACATGGATTATACCCAGTTCGACCGAGTAGACATATACAGAAATATACGTGGCCTCGATATGGGTTTCAGCGTGTCAAAAAATAAAACGGCACATGCAACTTAAGTTTGGATTGGGGGGGACCGAAGCACACCTCCTCCAAGAAACACTGAAGGAGGGCATACAGATTTGATGCCATAGTTGACGGTAACGTATGAAATCTTACTATGTTGCGGAGTGTGGCGGATTTCTCTAATCATATTTATAGCTTTGAGAGATGTGCTACATCTACATGGAATCCTATATGAGTCCGCCTACAGGGTTTTCCTTCCTTCTCTCTAATGCAACGTGAGGTTGACTTTCTTTGCTTTTCAATAAAAAATAAAAAAATGAACCACAAGATGCTAGAAACACTGTGCAAACTGCTTGGAGCAGAAAATAATCTCCGCTACTCAAGCCTGTAACTGAATCGTGATCTGCAACATTCATAGTTGTTCTAAACCATCCAGTGAAGTTTAGTAGATTAGTACACATAGAAATACTCTATTTTATCCGGAAATTCATCTTGACTCCCAGGTCAGGTGATCCCGGTAGTCGGACCAACCAGCTAACCCCAGCTGGAAGCCTAAGCGGTATATAGCACCAAAAACAGTGAAGCACTTTGTAAACATGCTTGAACGACCAAGGCCAGAACATGTGCCATCAGACTATGACCGTTCTATTATCAAATCAATAACGTGAATATGCAGCGGTCGAGAAACAGTAGTGCAAACAGAAAAACAAATCCCCAGCTCGGAGAACAGAAAAATCAATCGTGCCCCCCGCTCAACGTGTTGTTCGATGAGGATCCATGTAGATAGTGTGTATCTAGATAGAACCCAAGTAGATAGTCCGGGTGACACTACAAGATGGCCGGATTGCAGAGCAAAAGGGGACATGCAACATTCTGAAATTTTGGATCCTTCATACTTGTGTATGCGCACAAATACTTTAGACAGAATAAAAGCCATACTATCCTTACCTTTTACTACTTTTCTGCTTTCTTTGAGATGATTGTCTTTTTCTTTTGCTAAAGACAGAAATCAATTCTTTGATTGTACCTGTCTGCCTGCAGGATATGAAGATAAAGATGAAAGATTGCAAGGCTTGTCCGCTCACTGTACGACGTTGCTGCTCGCGAGTTATCCATATCTGGGTTTTAACTTGCATTGCAATTTCAGTTAGATAGGATGTGTATTGAGGGAAAGACGTACCGGTGGTGTCGAGGAAATTGACTGATATCTCTAATCCAATTAGATGTCAGTTCTGTTCACAAGGATTCCTGCTCCAAGGTGATGTGAGGCTGCGTTGCTTAACTTTCCTATGTTGATCACAAAATGATTTGCACTCCTCGTACATGAGTAAAGCATGTTACCGAATCTTGGTTTTCCCATGTATCATTGTTCTAAACCATCCATCAAGATTAGTAATTTCGAACGCATTAAAATACTCATATTTATCCTTGTCGAAAGAGAAATTACCCCATCATGAAATTGCACAAACAATTACCAAAACAACCAGACACTAGTAGAAAACAGGACACTAGTCCCGATTTGTAAGAGGCTTTAGTCCCGGATTGCTATCCGAGACTAATGTATCGGGACTAAAGGTTAGGCCTTTAGTCCCGGTTACAAACCGGGACTAGATTATCTCCACGTGGCCGTTCTGTGCGCGCTGGGCTGGAGGACTTCTGTCGCGGCAGCATTTTGCACCAAACTGCTGCCGCGGCAGGAGGTGGGGTTTTAGGGTTTTCTTTTTTTGTGTTTGATTATTTTTCATTTTGTGTTTTCATATACATATTATTCAACGCTACTACATGTTGTATACATTGATGCATATATAATATAATTTTACTCACGATAACATAAATACATATAAATATATACACAACCGAGACTAGAGCTCGTCTAATTGATTTACACCAAGATCATCATTACAACAGATACTGTCCTTTTGTGTCTATCCACGATTACACGAAGGTCTATCTACGTTGTACTCTCCTTTTGAGTTTATGACGTCCCTGAGCAAAAATCCCGACAACTCCTCTTGAATTGCTAGTAGGCGTTCATGTGGTAGGAGCTTATCCCGCATCGCATCCAACTATATATAAAGAAGTAGATCATTATGAATGGAACTCAACAAAAACTATGGTATAGAATAAATTGTGAATATATTGTTTACGTACTTGAAGAAAGTCTGTGCCCTGCTCCATACACCCACGAATGAACTCACATACGTAATATCCACATAAATTAGTCCCCTGTGGCTGCGTCGCACACTTTTCGATCGAGAATATAATTCAATCAGATAATAATCAAGCATGATAATTGTAAGAATGATAATTGTAATATCCACATAAATTAGTCCCCTAGCTCTCGTACTACTTACCGGGACCGTACGAAAAGTGAGTTTCTCACGCCATTCACCCTGAACCTCCTTCGTGAACCTTTTCCAAACCCTGTCCGGCAAAAAAGAAATGAATGAGTTATTAATTAGTTTACATCTCAGAGAATGAACGAAAGAGACAGATATAGTGATTGAAATTAGTTTTGGAGGCAATCAATTATGTTGCGGTAGTCTTTCACCGGCTTCTTTAACGAGTCCGAGATTTCAACTTTTGCACGGTCAACGTCAATGTTTAGAAGAATCTAGTGGAAGCTGCGATCGTTTATATACACTTAACATCGAGTAAACAAAAATTGAATGTGTAGGACAGTAAGACTCTTACCCATAGTTGTAAGGAAATAGTATTTGTGTCTTGTAATGTTGCTCCATTAAAAACATTAGCAAGTTATCCTCTGTTTCCTCGAGGTTATTTATTAGCGTATGTCCATTTACTCTGTTTGGGTCAACGAACCCAATGCTGTAGATTGACTTTCTTCTACATTCTTGAATCTTCAATCTGCATATATAATAGCATACAGAAGGAGCTATAGTGAGGATAACGACAGGAAATGAATTGAACGAGCTGAGTTAGTGACTTAATTACTTATAGACAATATATGCTGAGGAGGGACTTGTCGAGGGCGTCTAGGTTGAATAAATGAAATAGTTCACAAAGTTCAATGGAGATCTTGTCTGGACGGAAGTACTCCTCTCCAACTTTACATAGGATAAATTGTCTCCCTTCCTTTGTGACATTCAAGTACCAGATATGCAACAGTCGCATATGTGTTGGCAGATCATCGAATACCTCATCGCTGACCAGAGGCTCCCCGTAGACAAATTTTCGTGCTATTGGTCCCTTGACGACATTATCTCCGCCGGCTAGAAGTGCTTCGACCGGCACGTTACACTCCTTGGCTAATTTAATAGCTATTTCCATATCTATTCCACCTTGTGTGGGCTGGGGTAACACCTTGAGCGGGGCAATGGATTGTTTTGCCTGTTTGCCGAGTTGGGCAACTTCTTTTGATTTTCTCCCACTTGCAGTACTGCTTGATGACTTCTCTTTTAGTGTCTTCGTAAGACAGCGTGTATAGTCATCTTTCCTATTTAACACATGTTGGGGTGGTTGGTCAAGGAATGCCTTGAAGTGCTTCTTTACTTTTGGATCAACTAGCACCTGTGGCTCGGATTGTTTTGGTGCAAAATGGGCCTTCACTTCGGACCGGGAGATCACCGCGCTTTCCTCATCAGTCCGGTGATAAGCTAACTTGGGAGGAGACGGCGGTACTCTTGGTAGGGGATCTTGTCGTTTTCGGCGTCGGGTCTCCCTCGACGTAGCGGTGTTATTCTTCCGCTTTCTTCCCTTTGATTCAGTGGGCGGAGGCGGAGGCGCCGGAGATGGAGATGCAGTCGCGCTGCGATCCCTCTCAGGAATGGGTGGACTATTGTTTCTTGGTGGAGACGGTGGACTCGGAGGTGATGGTGGCCTTGGAGGTGATGGATTGCTTCTCGGAGGAGAAGATTTCCTTGGAGCCCAGCCTGGAAACACGATGTGTTGTTTTTTCCAAAGAATGATCCCACCCTCCACTTCTCCAAGTGTTTTCTCCCCTTCGCCTGCAGGGATGTCAAGCTCAAGTGATCGACATGTCAGTTCAACTTCATCCACACCGACACGAGCATAGCCAGCTGGAATCTGACTTCCATGGTAGGTCGCTTCCGGTGGACAAGGTAAAGCAAAGCCGAGCACCACCTTCATAGAAATGTTCTTCACTGTGACATGTAGCTCACAAGCTGTCCTTGCCTCGACTTCATCCACGGGGTAGCGAACCATCGTTGCATTATTTTCCATCAGCACTGGATTATTAGCTTGTACCTCCGTGGAAGCCACGCTGCTTCTCCGCTGAGATGGGCCCATCGGACTGTCTAACGCAAGATCTTGCTGTCGGGCTAGTACTCTAAGTTCATTAATCTGCTCCTGCTGCAGCTTGAACATGGCTTGAAATTCCTCGTTCCTTTTTTCAACCGCCTCCAACCGCGCTGCCTCCTCCGCCTTCTGCCGGTTCGTTTTTCTAGATCGGCTTCTATAAGTGTCGATGTCAGCAGGAAACCCTGTCTTCCATGGAACAGATGAGCCAAAGCCTCGTGTTCGTCCGACTTTTTCAGGATTCCCGAGGGCATATGTCAGCTCATCGTTCCCTCTGTCGGGAATGAACTTTCCATCTTTTCTCAGTTGTATCACTTTAACAAGTTCATCTTTGGGTTTAGTAATGGCCTCCTTTGTAACAATAATCTCCCCGGTTTCAGTGTCATACGACCCCCCATGCCCAAGGAGCCAATTTTTTGACCTCACGGGCCACTGATGTGTAGCTGGCGTGACCCCTTTTAGACGCATTTCTTTCTCGGTTTTTGTCCACTTAGGCACGGCCGTCTTGTAGCCACCTGTCCCCATAGTATGGTGGTATTTCTTTTTGGCCGCATTTAACTTATTCTTTTCCGACTTGGCCGTAGCTGCTTCTGATTCCTTATATGTCACAAATGGGGCCCAGTTATCCCGCTGCTTCTCCAGCGGGCCAGTGAATGGCGGAGTCAGCCCCTTTTTTGGCAAAGTTGTTGTACAATCTTTTCTTCCAGTCCTTGAACTGTCCGCCCATCTTCTTAAGGGCCCACTTTCTGACTTGCAACCTCAATGCCTTAGTGAGTTCAGGAGTGTCCAATTCAGGCAGAGAGAAGTGTGCCATGAGTGAATTCCAAAGACCGTCTTTGGCTCTGTCATCGACAAAAGTTTCTCCAACTCGATCACTTTTCTTTCCTGGCTTATTCCACTTCTGAGTAGTGATCGGGATGGCGTCCCTGACTATCGCTCCGCATTGGTATACAAATACACTTGCGGCCTCTTTCGGCTCCAAAGGTTCGCCGAACTCAGACACTAGATCAATGGTGAAACGCATAGCGTCGGCCAACTTTTTGGTCGGGCCTCGTTTCCTTGCAGAAGATTCGCCCGATGCGGAGGTCTAAGAGAAGAAACATTCATTAGTACATATATATATATGAATCAACTAATGCATCTACTAGCTCGTGATGAACAGAGGCTTTATATACCTCGTCGGTCTTTGCTATGGTGGTGTCTCCATCGTCAGTTCCACCGTCGTATCCACCAAAGAATTCGTCATAGTCGTCTCTTCTGTCGGCTTCATCCAAGTTGAGGTATTGGGAGCCATCATCATCTCCATCATCGTCTGCTCCATCATAATTGTAACCTCTTGTACCCTCATCTATCATGTTGTACATGATGTGCTCTTCGTTGTCTCTACCGTCCATAACTTAACTAATACAGAAGAAAGATAAAACCATTTTACTTAATGCGATAAAATAAAGGAAGCTAAAGTAATCCAGCTTAAACAATGCGATAAAGAAAGATAAAGTACCAGTTAAACAACAATACATCTCGACTAATCTAGCTAGTACAACAATAAAGTACCAATTAAACAACAATACAACCCTATTACACATCTAGCTAGCTCAGCAGCGAAGAAGGCGTCGAGCCAGCTCTTGAAGCGGGAGGTGTGCACCCAAAGTGTAGGAACCATCACCGAGAATATCTCGGGTAAGGTGCTGAAGAAGCTGTCGTATTGGCGTCCGACTCCTAAAATGTGCATGTAGCACGGACATGCTCCTCCTCCCTGCCACGACATTGTACCACTCGTCGGGGGCTCCCTCTGCACCGCACCTGGACCACTCGGCCGCCACCATAGAAGATCCGGGTCGACGACGACACCCGGATTCCTCACGAGACAACGTCCCCCGGCTGGTAGCACCTCCCAGTGCCAGCCCGGCGGAGTCCACCCCGTGGATGCCCGGCGACACTGTCTAGTAGCGCTCCGGGGGTCACGCCGAGTGAACGAGGATGAGGAATCGGCATATTCCTAAACACTAAATTAAACCTATATACTTTAAACATGATGAAAATAAATAGTATCAACTAAAATAAACTATATTAAACACTAACTAGGAAAAGTTACACTAAAATTCACTAACTAAAATCCTAAAATTCACTAACTAAGAAAAATTACACTAAAATTCACTAACTAAAATCCTAAAATTCACTAACTAAGAAAAATCCTAAAATCACTAACTAAAATTCTAAAATACACTAAAATTACACTAACTAATTAACACTAAATAATTTAACAACAACATAACAAAATTACACTAACTAATTAACCTAAAATAACCCTAACTAATTAATCCTAAAATTACACTAACTAATTAACACTAAAAAATTTAACAACAAAATTTAACTAATTAACTCACCTTGAGGAGAGGGCGCCAACTCGTGGTGTGGTGGACTGGATCTCACAGGCGGGGCTGGACGACCTGAGGGCAGGGATCTGGCGCAGGCGGGCCATGGACTGACAGGCGTGAGAACGGCGCAGGGACGGACGACGTGGCGATGCGGCAACGGATGTGCGAGAGCAGGAAGGCATGGCGGGGCTCTGGTGCTCGGTTGATTGCACGAACCGGGCGCGAAGTGGGTATTTATACCCACGCCACCTTTAGCCCCGGTTGGTAGCACAAACCGGGACTAAAGGGGTACCTTTAGTGGTAGCACAAACCGGGGCTAAATGATTTTCGGGGCGCCGCGTTTCGCGCGCAGCCCCGCATAGGTCAAACCGGGGCTAAAGGTCCTTTTTTAAAAGCTTTTTCAAAACCTTTTTAAAAACCTTTTTTAAAATTAATTATTATATGCCTGTTTAAAACCTTTTTAGAAACAAAAAACCTTTTTAAAAACCTTTTTTAAAAACCTTCTTTGAAAATCTTTTTTAAAACATTTTTCAAAACCTTTTTTAAAAACCTTTTTTTAAACCTTTTTGAAATTTTTATGCCCGTTTTGAATTTTTTACAGTTTCGAACTTAGGTCAAAACGGCGTGCGTGAAGATAGGGGATGAGAATGTTAGAACTTGCATTGGATCTCTGAAAAAACGACATATTGTGAGTCTAAAAATGATTTTTTCAAAAAATCACGGACGTTAGATCATGTACCTGTAGTTCAAATCGGATCCACTTCCTACCGATTCGGCAGACATTTGGCTTTTTCACCCGGGAAGGACAGAAAGGTTTGAGATCCCCCGGTTGGGATATAGTTCACGTAACGTGGTATACTATTTTAGAAAAATGGGATGGTAGCATTTTGTAACTGCATTTTGGTGGCTGCTTTACAAAACGACCCGTCTTTTTGCGCTCGGAAAATGGAAAATGGCTTTTCCGAGCGACGAAAAGGAAAACTTCCTCCTGCAACATTGTTCTACATCCCAATATACACATGCATGCACAATATGGGTACCGTATCACAAACTGTACCGCGATTCAACACATAACATCCGTCTCTTGGACCGAAAGCCATGAAACCTCGAACATGATAGGTCATTTTATGAAGGTTTTTTGGAGACATAATCAGTATACCAAGTTTGATATTTTTCCTTGCAACTATGTTACATAATATCACACCACGCGAAGGATTTACATTGTTCGGACATTTTTTGAATTTTTTATGCCCGTTTTGAATTTTTTGCCGTTTCGAACTTCGGTCAAAACGGCGTGCATGAAGATAGGGGATGAGAATGTTAGAACTTGCATTGGATATATGAAAAAATGACATATTGTGAGTCTAAAAATGATTTTTTCGAAAAATCACGGACGTTATATCATGTACCTGTAGTTCAAACCGGACCCACGTCCTACCGATTCGGCAGACATTTGTCTTTTTCACCCGGGAAGGACAGAAAGGTTTGAGATCCCCCGGTTGGGATATAGTTCACGTAACATGGTCTACTATTTTAAAAAAATGGGATGGTAGCATTCTGTAACTGCATTTTGGTGGCTGCTTCACAAAACGACCAGTCTTTTTGCGCTCGGAAAATACAAAATGGCTTTTCCGAGCGACGAAAAGGAAAACTTCCTCCTGCAACACTGTTATATATCCCAATATACACATGCATGCATAATATGGGCACCGTATCACAAACTATGCCGCGATTCAACACATAACATCCGTCTCTTGACATGTCTGTCCTGTCCTCAACTCCCACCATGTTTCTTTTTCCTAAAAGAACTATGTGGCGCTTTGGCTCATCGTATGATATTATATTCTTTTGCCTATCTTTACTTTTTCTCGGTCTAGTAGACATGTACTTCTCCTGTCATCTTGAACCATTTGTATCGAAACAATGGGACCTTGAAATTAGGACCATAGTCAAGTTCCCGTATGTCCTCTATGTAACCATAATATGTGTCCTTTTTCCCATTCTCGTCCGTTGCATCAAATCGGACACCACTGTTTTGGTTGGTGCTCTTTTTATCTTGGGCGTGCGTGTAAAATATATTCCCATTGATCTCGTAACCTTGGAAAGTCAATATAGTTGAAGATGGAGACCTGGCCAACAAGTACAACTGATCTCCAATAGTGGTGTCATTCATGAGATGTGTCTGCAACCAACCGCCGAAAGTCTTCACGTGTTCATCTCTAATCAACCTGTTAGACTGCCCCGGGTAGTTCAAGCATACAATATTCTTGTGTACCTCGATATATGGAGCCACCAAGGTGGAACTTTGCAGAATTGTATAGTGTGCTTTAGTGAAAGAATGTCCATCCATACATATCTTTGCTTTCTTTCCTAGCGTGCCTTTTCCACTAAGTCTCCCTTCATGCCGTGATTCAGGTACACCGATCGGCTTAAAGTCAGGAATAAAGTCAACACAAAACTCAATGACCTCCTCTGTTCCATATCCCTTGGAGATGCTTCCTTCTGGCCTCGCACGGTTATGGACATATTTCTTTAAGACTCCCATGAATCTCTCAAAGGGGAACATATTGTGTAGAAATACAGGACCGAGAATGGTAATCTCTTCTAGTAGGTGAACTAGAAGGTGCGTCATTATGTTGAAGAAGGATGGTGGGAACACCAACTCAAAACTGACAAGACATTGGACCACATCTTTCTGTAACCCTGGTAGACTTTCTGGATCGATTACCTTCTGAGAAATTGCATTGAGGAACGAACATAGCTTCACAATGGATACTCTAACATTTTCTGGCACAAGCCCCCTCAAAGCAACCGGAAGCAACTGCGTCATAAGCACGTGGCAGTCATGAGACTTCAGGTTCTAGAATTTTTTCTCTGCCATATTTATTATTACCTTTATATTGGATGAGAAGCCAGAAGGAACCTTGATACTACTCAGGCATTCAAAAAAGATTTCCTTCTCTTCCTTGGTAAGAGCGTAGCTGGCAGTACCTTGAAACAACTCTGGATGCCTGCCTTCTCGGTCTTTCATACGTTGTTGGTCCTGTCGTGCTTCTGGTGTATCTTTATTCTTTCCATACACGCCCAAGAAGCCTAGCAGTATCACGCAAATATTCTTTGTCAGGTGCATCACGTTGATTGCAGAGCGGAACTCTAAGACTTTCCAATAGGGTAGCTCCCAAAATATAGATTTCTTCTTCCACATGGGTGCGTGTCCGCCAGCTTCCTTCGGAACGGACTGTCCGCCAGGACGCTTTCCAAATATTACTTTTAAATCCTTCACCATATCAAATACATCATCACCAATACGACGGACAGGCTTACTCCGGTGATCTGCTTCACCATTGAAATGCTTGCCTTTCCTTCTTAGGGAATGCGTGGGTGGAAGAAAACGACGATTCCCTAGGTACACATTCTTCTTGCAATTATCCAAATAAATACTTTCAGTGTCATCTAAACAGTGTGTGCATGCATTGTATCCCTTGTTTGTCTGTCCTGAAATGTTACTAAGAGCAGGCCAATCATTGATGGTTACGAACAACAATACCCGTAGGTTAAATTCCTCACGTTTGTGCTCATCCCACACACGTACACCTTGTCCGTGCCATAGCTGTAAAAGTTCTTCAACTAATGGCCTTAGGTATACATCAATGTCGTTGCCGGGTTGCTTCGGGCCTTGGATGAGCACTGGCATCATAATGAACTTCCGCTTCATGCACAACCAAGGAGGAAGGTTATACATACACAAAGTCACAGGCCATGTGCTATGGATGCAGCTCTGCTCCCAAAGGGATTCATGCCATCCGCATTTAGACCAAACCATAAGTTTCTCGCCACCGCAAAGTCCGTACTTTCTCTCAATTTTTCTCCACTGCGACCCATCAGCGGGTGTCTCAACATCTCGCCCTTCTTACGGTCTTCTTTGTGCCATCGCAACAATTTGGCATGCTCTTCGCTTCAACAACGCTTCAGCCGTGGTATTATAGGAGCATACCACATCACCTTGGCGGAACCTCTTCCTCGTCGGCGCCCTCAACATCACCGTGGTCATCTCGTCGGATCTTATACCGCAATGCAAGTGCATACCGCATGCATCCAAATTCTCGTGATCGCTCACCGCGATAGAGGATGCAATCATTAATGCATGCATGTATCTTCAGTACCTCTAATCCTAGAGGGCGACAACCTTCTTTGTTTCATAAGCATCAAGGGCAGTTCGTTATCCTTTGGAAGCAGCTTCTTCATTATCTTCAACAACTTTTCAAATCCCTTGTCAGGCACACCGACCTCTGCCTTCCATTTCAGCAATTCCAGTATGCTGCCTAGCATTTTGTGGCCATCTTCGCAATTGGGATACAACAATTTGTTGTGATCATCTAACATCTGCTCAAATTTCAACCTCTCCCTTTCGCTATCATATTCTGCCTTTGCATCAGCAATGGCCTGACCAAGATCATCATCTGGCTCATATGATGCACGTTCTTCTGCTTCTTCTTCATCATTGTCTTCCATTGTAGTACCTGAAGGGGTTTCGCGGCATAGTAAATCAAAATTTTCTACGGATGCGAACAGAGGGAAGCCAAGATCTAATCTAGGAGATGCAAACAACGAGAGAGATTGGATTAGATCTTCATACCCTTGAAGATTCGCCTGAGCGAACGCTCGTTTAACGTGGGTGATGTAGTCGTACTCGCTTCTCCTCCTCGCGATCCGATCCGATCTAGCACCACAAGTGGCGGTGCCTCCGTGAGATGCACACGTGCGGCACCTCGACGTATCCTCCCTCCTCGGTCTAGCAAGTATGGTGGAGAGATGGATTGGATCTACAACGCGACGGCGCGGTGTATGTGGTGGAGAGTTTCTGCAGCAGGGCTTCGCCTACACGCAGTCGGGAGAGAGAGAGGAGGGCAGCAGGGCGGCTAGGGTTTGGAGGAGGTGTGTGGGGAGGGGGCGCCCCAGCCCTCTTTATATAGAGGGGGGCGGCCAGCCCTTTCCCCTCCTCCAAGCCTTGGGCCGGCAGCCAAGGGAGGGAGGAGTGGGGGGCAAGGACTCTCCCCCCTTCTAGAAGCCATATCTAGGGTTTCCCCTTGGATCGGCCGGCTGGGCCCTATGGGGCCTTGTGCCCCTGGCCCAATGCGGCAAGGGCACTCTCTCATAGGCCCATGCCCCCTCCCGGAAGGTGGGACCACGTTGGCCCCCTTCCGAAAGGTTCTAGAAGCTTTCGGTACAATACCGATTAACCCGGAACAATTCCGAACTCCAAAAACTGCACTGCCTTATATGAATCTTATTCTCCGGACCATTCCGGAACCTCTCGTGATGTCCCGGATCCCATCCGAGACTCCGAACAAAAAACTCATAAACCAATTATCCAATCTATCCTAGCGTCGAGACACGTTAAGTGTGTGACTCTTCGGGTTCGAGAATGCGCAGACATGATCTTCTATCAATAATCAACAGCGGGGTCTGGAAACCCATATTGACTCCCACACATTCATCGATGATCATATCGGATGAACCACGATGCCAGTATTCAATCAATCCCATATATATATTCCCTTCGTCTCGCGATATTTTACTTGCCCGAGATTTGATCGTCGGTATCATCATACCTAGTTCAATCTCGTTCACAGCAAGTACTTTACTCGTTCCGTAATCCGATATCACTTTGTGATTAACTCCTTAACCACATGCTTGCAAGCGGTGTTGATATCGATTACCGAGTGGGCCCGAAGTATATCTCTCCGACTTGGGAGGGACAAATCCCATCTCGACATACAACCCAACAGATACTTTCCGATCACCTGAGAGACACCTTTATGATCACCCTCTCATAGGATGACGTTTGATGACCTCAAAGCTCTCTTTCGATACCAGGGAGTTGTATTATCTCATGGTCTAAGGAATACAATATTTGACATAAGAAAAGCTTTATAAAGATGAACACAATGACACGATCTAATTGCTCCGCTTAGTTTGGGTCTGTCCATCACATCATTCTCCCAATGATATGATCTCATTATTAATCGACAACTCATGTCTATGGTTAGGAAACCTTAACCATCATTAATCAATGAGCTAGTCCATAGAGGCATACTAGGGACACAGTGTTGTTCATAAACCACACAAGTATTAAAGTTTCCGCTTAATACAATTCTAGCATGGAATATAAACTTTATCATGAACAAGAATTATAATAACAACATCTTTATTATTGCCTCTAGGGCATAATTCCAACAGTCTCCCACTTGCACTAGAGTCAATAATCTAGTTTACATTTGGCAACAATCTCACACCCATGGCACTGAGGTGCTGATCATGTTTTACACGTGGAAGAGGTTTAGTCAATGGATCTGCGACATTCAGATCTGTATGTACTTTGCTAATCTTCAGATCTCCATCTGCTATATAATCTCGGATTATGTGAAACTTGCGGTTGATATGCTTGGTCTTTGGATGATATCTTGGTTCCTTAGAGAGTGCTATGGCGCCAGTGTTGTCACACAATATCTCCAGTGGGTCCAATGCACTTGGAACCACGCCAAGCTCAGTGATGAAGTTTCTGATCCAAACTCCTTCACTTGACGCTTCTGCAGCAGCCATGTATTCCGCATCTACTGTAGATCCCGCGATCACGCTTTGCTTGCAGCTTCTCCAGCTCACAGCTCCTCCATTCAAAATATAAATGTATCCTGTCTGAGATTTAGATATCATCCTTATCGGTGTCGAAACTAGCATCGACGTAACCTTTTACGACAAGCTGTTCATCACCCCCATAGACTAAGAACATTTCTTTAGTCCTATTTAGGTACTTTAGGATGTTCTTCACGGCTGTCCAGTGTTCCACTCCTGGATCACTCTGGTATCTGCTCGTCAAACTAAGAGCATTGGACACATCCGGTCTAGTACACAGCATGGCATACATGATAGAACCTATGGCCGAGGCATAAGGCACTTTGCTCATAGCTTCTCTATCATTTACCGTAGCTGGACACTGCGACTTGCTCAATGTCTTACCTGACAACATAGGCACTGAACCTTTCTTTGCCTTATCCATTCTGAACCTTTTCAGAACTTTGTCTAGGTATGTACTCTGGCTTAAAGCTATCAGGCGTCTTTGTCTATCTCTATAGATTTTGATGCCCAATATATAAGCAGCTTCACCTAGGTCTTTCATTGAAAAACACTTGTTCAAATAACTCTTCACATCGTTAAGCATGTTAATGTCATTTCCAATAATCAATATGTCATCCACATATAGTACCAGAAATGTCACTGAGCTCCCACTCACTTTCTTGTAGATACAAGCTTCATAGCAATTTGGAACAAATCCAAAGCTCTTGATCACTTGATCAAAACGAAGGTTCCAACTCCGAGATGCTTGCTTCAGTCCATAAATGGAACGCTGAAGTTTGCACACTTTATCAGCATCCTTAGGATCGACAAAACCTTCGGGTTGCATCATATACAACTCTTCATCAATGTTGCCATTGAGGAACGCGGTCTTGACATCCATCTGCCATATTTCATAATCATGAAACGCAGCAATTGCTAATAAAATCCGAATGGACTTAAACATCGCTACGGGAGAGAAGGTCTCATCGTAGTCAACACCTTGAACTTGTCGAAAACCTTTCGCGACAAGCCGTGCTTTATAGACTATAACATTACCATCCGCGTCCGTTTTCTTCTTGAAAATCCATTTGCACTCAACGGCCTTACGGTCGCTAGGAGGCTCCACCAAAGTCCATACTTGGTTTTCGCTCATGGATCCCAATTCGGATTTCATGGCCTCCAGCCATTTCTCAGAGTCTGGGCTCATCATCGCTTCCTCATAGTTCGCAGGTTCACTGTCATCTACTAACAAGACAGTTAAGACAGGGTTGCCGTACCACTCAGGAGGGGCAGGCGACCTTGTCGACCTGCGACGTTCAGTAGTAGCATCGTCCGAAGCTTCATGATCATTATCATTAGCTTCCTATATTGTTGGTGCAGGCGGCACTGGAACAATTTCAGGTGCTGCGCTACTCTCTAACTCAAGAGAAGGTTCAACAACCTCGTCTAGCTCTACTTTCCTCCCACTCACTTCTTTCGAGAGAAACTCCTTCTCAAGAAAGGAACCATTCTTTGCGACAAACACTTTGCCTTCGGTTCTGTGATAGAAGGTGTACCCAATAGTTTCCTTAGGGTATCCTATGAAGACGCATTTCTCCGCTTTGGGTTCGAGCTTGTCCGGCATCAACTTCTTGACGTAAGCTTCGCATCCCCAAACTTTAAGAAACGACAACTTAGGTTTAGTACCAAACCACAGTTCATACGGTGTCGTCTCAACGGATTTAGATGGAGCCCTATTTAAAGTGAATGCAGCGGTTTCTAATGCATAACCCCAAAATGATAACGGCAAATCAGTAAGATACATCGTCGATCGGACCATATCTAATAGGGTTCGATTCCGGCGTTCAGACACACCATTGCGCTGTGGTGTTCCGGGTGGCGTGAGTTGTGAAACGATTCCACTTGCTTTAAGATGCGTGAGAAAATCGTAACTCAAATATTCACCTCCACGATCGGATCGTAGAAACTTAATCTTTCTATTACGATGGTTCTCCACTTCATTCTGCAATTCTTTGAACTTTTCAAACGTTTCAGATTTATGTTTCATTAAATAGATATACCCATATCTACTTAAGTCATCGGTAAAAGTGAGAAAATAGCGATATCCACCGTGCCATTAAACACTCATTGGTCCGCATACATCGGTATGTATGATTTCCAACAAGTCCGTTTCGCTCCATCATTCCGAGAACGGGTTTTGATCATCTTGCCCATGAGGCATGGTTCATGTGTCAAATGATTCAAAATCAAGAGACTCCAAAAGTCCATCAGAATGGAGTTTCTTCATGCGCTTTACACCAATATGACCTAGACGACAGTGCCACAAATAAGTAGTATTATCACTATCTACTTTGCATCTGTTAGCCTCAATGTTATGGATGTGTGTTTCATCCTTTTCGAGATTTAGAAGAAATAAACTTAGCAGGTGCATGACCATAAAAGATGTTACTCATATAAATAGAACAACCATTATTCTCCGATTTAAATGAATAACCGTCTTGCAATAAACACGATCCAGAAATAATGTTCATGCTCAACGCAGGCACATAATAACATTTATTAAGGTTTAAAACTAATCCCGAAGGTAAACTAAGGAGAGCGTCTTGACGGCCATCACATCAACTCTTGATCTGCTGCCAACGCGCATCGTCACCTCATCCCTTGCAAGCCGTGCCTATTCCGTAGCTCTGCTTCGAGTTACAAATATTAGCAATCAACCAAAGATCAAATACCGTGCACTACAACGAGGGCTAGTAATGAAAACATCAATAACATGTATATCAAATATACCTTTGATGGTGCCAGCCTTCTTGTCCACTAAGTACTTGGACATTGCGCTTCAGGACCCTTGTCCTTGCAATAGAAGCACTCAGTGTCCGGCTTGGGTCCAGACTTGAGATTCTTCTCAGCAGGGGCAACGCGCTTGCCGCCGCCTTTCTTGAAGGGCTTCTTTGCACCCTTACCTTTCTTAAAGGAGGGGGGCTTGTTTACCATCAACACATGATTATCCTTTTTGATGTCCACCTCCGCAGCCTTCAGCTTTGCGAAGAGCTCGGTGATCGTATCAGTGGAACCAATCTGATTATGAGTCACTACAAAACTTTTGTAGCTGGGAGGGAGTGATTGCAGAACCCTGTCAATCTTGAGCTCCTTTGGAATCTTGCAGTCCAGTTGCTCAAGGCGTTGAGTGTAGCCCGACATCTTTATGGCGTGCTCACTAACGGAACTCCCTTCCTCCATCTTGCAGTTAAAGAACTTCTCAGAGATCTCATATCTCTCAGAACGGGCCTGAGTCTAAAACATGGTTTTCAGCTCCTCAAGAATCTCAAAGGGCCCGGGATAGTCTTTAAAACGATTTTGAAGGTCCGATTCCATAGCAAACAACATGGTGCTCTTAATCACACCATAATCATCTTTGCGCGACTGATAGACAACTTTCTCATCAGCCGACGTATTTGCAGCAGGGGCGTCACCTAGCGCACTTTCAAGGACATAGTCCTTTTGACCGCCAGAGAGAATGATTCTCAGATTGCGGAACCAGTTGGTGAAGTTAGACCCATTGTTTCTAAGCTTTTATTTCTCAGCAAAAACGTTGAAGTTGAAGTTGGACTTAGCCATGTGATCTACAATATTTGCAAGTACAAATTAGACTATGTTCATGATAACTAGTTCAACTTTTAATCAAATTACTAGATAAACTCCCACTAAATTCAACATCCCTCGAGTTGTTTAGTGAACACGATCCAAATTCACCACACCTAATCCGATCTTCACGAGAAGAGATGTGGCTTCAATGGTGGACAACGAAGTGTCGATCATATCATTCATATGACTCGTGCTTAACCTTTCGGTTCATGTTTTCCGAGGCCATGTCCAGACATGCTAGGCTCACAAGTAAAACCCAAGTATTTCCGCTGCAAAACTGGCTTGCACCGTTGTATGTGAGCGTGGAGTCTATAGCACCCGATCATCACGTGATGCTTGGACACGATTTAACTTTCGCAACGGTGCATACATGGGGAGAACAGTTTATCTTGATCTTTAAGTGAGGAATCATCTTATAATGCTACCGTCACGATCTAAGCATAATAAGATACATAAAAGGATAAACATCACATGCATATAACTTTATGTGACATGGTATAGCCAATCTTCGCAAGAATGATCTCCATCTTGTGCGTGCTTACATGATCTCCATCACTCCACCATGATTGCCTCCACCACGAATAGCAACTACAACTATTGATAACTACTTAGCGATAAAGTGAAACTATTACATGGCGTATAAGAAGTTGACACACAGGTCATACACAATTATAAACACAACCATATGGCTCCTGCCGGTTGTGTACTCATCGACATGCAAGTCGTGAAACATTACAAAACATGATCATTGCATACAACATACACATCACATCTTGGGCCATACCATATCACAGAAAACACTCCCTGCAAAAACAAGTTAGACGCCTCTACTTTGTTGTTGCATGTTTTACGTGGCTTATGGGAGTAGCATGCTAAGAATGATTCTTACCTACGGAAAGCCACAACGGTGATATTATGGTTGCCAAACTCCGGTGTTAATCCCATGAAAACTATAGTGAGAGAAACTGACATCCACCAGCCGCATGTGTGAAACAAGCCACACGTCAAGTGCGAAGCCGGTCTCGCGAACGACGTCGCGTAAGGTTGGCCTGGACTGCTCCAATCTCACTATCCCGCGTCATAAGAAGAACACAAACAAGAGGCTTGCAATAGAAAACATCAATGCCCGCAACAACCATGTTGCGTTCTACTCGTGAAACACATCTACGCATAGATCTAGCTCTGATACCACTGAAGGGGTTTCGCGGCATAGTAAATCAAAATTTTCTACGGATGCGAACAGAGGGAAGCCAAGATCTAATCTAGGAGATGCAAACAACGAGAGAGATTGGATTAGATCTTCATACCCTTGAAGATTCAGACAATGAACGCTCGAACGTGGGTGATGTAGTCGTACTCGCTTCTCCTCCTCGCGATCCGATCCGATCTAGCACCACAAGTGGCGGTGCCTCTGTGAGATGCACACGTGCGGCACCTCGACGTCTCCTCCCTCCTTGGTCCAGCAAGTATGGTGGAGAGACGGATTGGATCTACAACGCGACGGCGCGGTGTATGTGGTGGAGAGTTTCTGCAGTAGGGCTTCGCCTACACGCAGTCGGGAGAGAGAGAGAGGAGGGCAGCAAGGCGGCTAGGGTTTGGAGGAGGTGTGTGGGGAGGGGGCGCCCCAACCCTCTTTATATAGAGGGGGGGCGGCCAGCCCTTGCCCCTCCTCCAAGCCTTGGGCCGGCGGCCAAGGGAGGGAGGAGTGGGGGGCAAGGACTCTCCCCCCTTCTAGAAGCCTTATCTAGGGTTTCCCCTTGGATCGGCCGGCTGGGCCCTATGGGGCCTTGTGCCCCTGGCCCAATGCGGCCAGGGCACTCCCTCATAGGCCCATGCCCCCTCCCGGAAGGTGGGACCACGTTGGCCCCCTTCCAGAAGGTTCTAGAAGCTTTCGGTACAATACCGATTAACCCGGAACAATTCCGAACTCCAGAAACTGCACTGCCTTATATGAATCTTATTCTCCGGACCATTTCGAAACCTCTCGTGATGTCCCGGATCCCATCTGAGACTCCGAAAAAAAACTCATAAACCAATTATCCAATCTATCCTAGCGTCGAGACACGTTAAGTGTGTGACCCTTCGGGTTCGAGAATGCGCAGACATGATCTTCTATCAATAATCAACAGCGGGGTCTGGAAACCCATATTGACTCCCACACATTCATCGATGATCATATCGGATGAACCACGATGCCAGGATTCAATCAATCCCATATATATATTCCCTTCGTCTCACGATATTTTACTTGCCCGAGATTTGATCGTCGGTATCGTCATACCTAGTTCAATCTCGTTCACAACAAGTACTTTACTCATTCCCTAATCCAATATCACTTTGTGATTAACTCCTTAACCACATGCTTGCAAGCGGTGTTGATATCGATTACCGAGTGGGCCCGAAGTATATCTCTCCGACTTGGGAGGGACAAATCCCATCTCGATACATACAACCCAACAGATACTTTCCGATCACCTGAGAGACACCTTTATGATCACCCTCTCATAGGATGAAGTTTGATGACCTCAAAGCTCTCTTCCGATACCAGGGAGTTGTATTATCTCATGGTCTAAGGAATACAATATTTGACATAAGAAAAGCTTCGCAAAGATGAACACGATGACACGATCTAATTGCTCCGCTTAGTTTGGGTCTGTCCATCACATCATTCTCCCAATGATATGATCTCATTATTAATCGACAACTCATGTCTATGGTTAGGAAACCTTAACCATCATTAATCAATGAGCTAGTCCATAGAGGCATACTAGGGACACGGTGTTGTTCATAAACCACACAAGTATTAAAGTTTCCGCTTAATACAATTCTAGCATGGAATATAAACTTTATCATGAACAAGAATTATAATAACAATGTCTTTATTATTGCCTCTAGGGCATAATTCCAACAGTACCACCGTATTCAGGGGACATAGGATAGCTGTCATCATTCTCTTCATCTTCGTTGTCTTCCATCATAACTCCTCTTTCTCCGTGCTTGGTCCAACAATTATAGCCAGACATGAAACCGAACCGAAACAAGTGGCCATGAAGGACTCTTGAGTAAGAGTATTCCTTCTGATTCCGACACTCACCACATGGACAACAGATAAAACCATTCTGCTTGTTTGCCTCTGCCACAACGAGAAAAGAACGCACGCCTTTAATGAACTCGTCAGAGATTCGGTCAGCGTACATCCATTGTCGTCCCATCTGCATTTTATAAGTTCATCAAACAAAATCATGATGCTAAGAGTAGTACTAGTCTAAAAATAAAAGAACACATCGTATACATCAAACAAGTACTGATTTAAAAAACTTTCTACTATATATTTAGTCCCGGTTGGACACACCAACCGGGACTAAAGGGGTTGCGGCAGGATGGGGCCGACATGAGCCCGTTTAGTCCCGAATGGTGTCTCCAATCGGGACTAAAAGTGGGTAACAACACTATATGTCGTGAGTGGACACTATGCCAGTGAGTGGCGACACTGTTTCAGTGGGTGGCGACAATATGACAGGGGTGGGTGTCGACATTATGTCATGAGTGTCGACACTATGTTGTGCTGCTTAATCTATAAATAGGCTTCCTTGTGAACTATCAACTGCAAGGAAGATCGTGTGCGAGACCAGGGACACCACTACAATGAGCTTCTCAAGATGTCTTAGGACCTCGCCTCGGACATCTTCGAGGAGCTCGCCGTAGAGGCACTCCCTAATATGTGAAATTAGTTAGCTCCACCAGCATACTAATTTAGCTAGAAAAGATATGAACTGAAAGATGGTGTGCGAGAGCAGGGACACCACTATGGCAGAGCTTCTCGAAGATGTCTTAGGATGCCTCGTCCTCAGACATCTTCGAGGAGCTCGCCATAGAGGCACTCCCTAATTTAATTTGGTAGCTCCTTGGCGTGTTCATGTTTTTGTTCTTAATTTCTTGCTTAACTGGCTGATGATTAACTAAAATGCTAGGGCGCCACTATATATATGTGTGTCTTCATAGTTTTGGTACTTATTTTTGTTTCAATGGATTTTGTGACGACAGGTAGAAGAAAGAAGAATATTTTGTTGCTCGACGGTGACATGATGCACTGTGAACCGACCGGATTTCAAGACAACTTGTCAAACCAAGATATGTATATAGGATGAACTCATGTATCTATGTGCTTCGATGAATCAAATGAATTTCGAGAACTATATGTGCCAAATTAACCAGATATACAGAGATAGAACCCACACAAAATCTATCCATTTCTAGAGCATGAAATGAGCTAAAACAAGAAATAAGAGATGAAATGATGAAGTTGCTAACCTCTTAGGACCCTTGATAGATGTGGAGCCAAAAAATCTTCACAAATCTTGAGAAAAATAGGGAAGAACTCGAGATTGAGGGGAGAAATTTGAGAGGGATGATTGTGTGAGCTTGAAATGGCTCGGGCTGGGAAGGGGAAGAAGATATAGTCGGGGACTTTAGTCCCGGTTTGAGAAACAAACCGGGACTAATGGTCCACGCATCTGCTCTTTTCCAGCGCCAGACCCTTTAGCTCCGGTTTGTTAAACGAACCGGGGCTAATGTCTTCTGGTCCCTGCGGCCGTTTCTAGCCGTTGGGACCAGAGCATTAGTCCCGGTTCGGGTTTGTACCAGAACCGGGACTAATGCTCTAGACCAAAGGTCCGTTTTCTACTAGTGAGACCTGAAAATGTTCTTCAATTACCACATATATTTAAACAGCTAGCTCTTACGATGTGAGGGCTGAGGAGGTGGCAGGACAAGAAAACTGGCCTTATGCAACAAAAAAAAGCAGGTGCAATTAATATAATTAGGTGCAAAAGAAACAAATACATTTGCTAGATGTTAATATGCAGAAACGAATTCACAAGACAAGCAAAAAAAAAAATTGACCCTGATATTGAAAAATATCAGTGTATGGACATACACTTGAGTTATTGACAACATCTATAATTTTTAAGACACTCTTATTAACTGTACTAATAAATACGAGACACAATATCTACAACACGCCTTTCATATGTCAGATACATTTCACAAACATTAACATGGCAATTTAGAACATACTACTACATTTTCCATACATGGATGATGGTTAGACCGGTTCTAGGAAATAAATACTTCTCCTTGACCATGTGACTTTTGTAGCCCCAAGGAAACTCTACAGCTAGGTGTAACAAGCAAGGGACACGACGTGTGCATCTACTAAGTTGTGGGTTCAAATATATAGATGAGTTCTGCTACCGAGTAGTAATTTTCAGTCAAAGAATTCCGCATGACCGAAGACGAGACAGTTCATAGAGTTGATTTACGCCAGGAAGTTGGAAGTCAACCGAAGAATGGGTTCAAATTAATTTCAGGTTTCTCCTAGAAGTATGTATCATGAAAAAATAAATTGAAGAACTGCGGTGCAACGCATTGAAATGGGAAGACATAAGCTACAGTAGTGAGCAAGGGCCACGGTTGGTTCAGCTCGGGGGAGAGGCTTCTCCTGCATCGGTACGCGGCGCCCCCAGAGGAGACGCGGAGGGGCGGAGCACGTCGCCACCGCCGACGGAGATGCAAAGGGGTGATGCCGTCAAGACCCTGGCATATCTCGAGATGAACACAGATTCGCGGCACATGTTAGGGCTCGGTTGGCGGCGGAGCCGCCGTCTTCGGGGCCATGGACGAGGCTACGGTAGCACGGCGGGTGCCGCTGAAGGAGATGCGTCGGCGCCGCCACACACGTAGAGGAGCGTCGCCGCTGGTAGTGAGCAAGGGCTACGGTTGTTCAGCTCGGGGGAGAGGCTTCTCCCGCATCGGGACGCGGCGCCCCCTAGAGGAGACATTCTTGAAACGCTGTCAAACCATTGTCACGTTCCGAGAATGTCATCAAAGTAATTGTCATTCCAAGAATGTCATTCAACGAATGTCATCGTTCTGAAAATGCCACTTTTGTCAACTAGTGGTCATGTGACAGAATTGGTATTTTCAGAACGACGATACTCATTTAATGGCATCCTCGGAGAGACGACTAGTATGATGGCATTCTCAGAATTCGACAATAGTTTGATGGCACTTTAAGAATTTCCTCGAACATCTAATAATAGCACTCTCATCCAAATTTATTTGATCAGAATGAACAAACAGCGACATGGATAGTAAGAACAAGTTTAAGTATGCTACACCGGCTGCCAGATAAGATTAAGGGATGTCTCGTCTGTTTGGCCCACAGTTTAGTACTATATCTTTGCTGTCAAAATGATATATACCAAATCGCCTCGCAAAAAAAAAAGAATGATATATCGAGAGGATTTCTGTTGTTGCAATCGATCCCACGAACCTGACCGCTGTCTGCTTCCGGCATGCCTCACTCTAAGGGTAAATGGGCAGGCCAATTGTGTAATTTCCCTTCTGAATTTTGCTTTACTCTTCTCATCTTTGTTACCTCTGTTCATTGTCGAGGCTTTCCAGTAAGTTGTACTGGAAGATGCCACGATGCAAAGCAAGAGCTTTACATGTACCATATCATCCCAATTAATCTGTACTACAATTGCGGAAAACACACTTTGTCTAGAAGAAAGAAATAATCATTTGGCCATCTCTCCACTGAGTTCTTCCCAGTGCTTGCTCCAGCTAATGAAGGCAGAATTGCAATGACCCTGCAAAAAGAAGAACCACCACAGATATATTTTTGAGAGATACATATGGTCAGAAATATTACCAGAAGTCCAGAACTTTGTAAAATTTTCCAACATGGTTAGGCAAGTGCTATAAACAAGGTAGCAACTTCTCCTTACCGGCAACTGTCCTTCAGTCCGGCGCTGGTGCTGGCAACGGCGCTTGTTCACCATTTTCTTGGTTCGGCCAACCCACATGTCTAATTTTACACTTCGATTAATTTTTTATTCACGTGACAGCTTATGCAGTAACCCAAATGCCCAAAAGCAATACCGAATATATCGCCACAATGGCATTAATTTATTAAGATCAAGGGGCCAGCATCTCTGAGCTTTTTTTTTGCGGGTAAAACTAGATCTTTATTAAACAGGTGGGGCTACAAACAGCTCAAGCTCAATCTCCCTAAGAAGACACTCAGGACCTGAACCGAACCAAATCGAAGTACGCTGCTCTGATCTTAAACATTTGGTCAAATGGAATTCTAGCCAGGAAGCACATGCCAGCCTAAAAAGTGGCAATATCAAGTCCAAGTAAAGGATGGAAAAATGAACATAAAACTATCATCGGACAAACAACATACCAGTCTATTGTTCTGTTTAAAAGAAAAACAAAGAAAACAAACTGAATTCTTTCAAGAACTTCAGGAGCAGTTCCTTTGAGCAATTAATGAGTAAACATGAACATAAATTATGAATCTTCGCACCCAAACTTAATAATCATCTTTCAGCATTAAATAAAGAAAACTAGCAAGAATAAGAGTACCATGCTATGCTACTCCATGTAAAAGCTCTCAGATAGGAACATTGGCAATGGATTTATAAGTAGAATGAAACTATTACGACAAACCACACACAAAATCATCATTATTAGAATTATCATGCTTACAAATCACAATAAGTCATGTGTACCATAGCAAACAACAGCAGATACAAAATCATCAACCATCGCAATTTATGCTTACAATACAATCAGCCCATGTCTGACTAATCATACCACAACGAACAGAACACACACACAAAGAATGCAGCGGCAACACGAGTACTCAGGAGCTCATGCTGCATATGCTGAATGCGCACTCTGATTTATTTCTCATTTGCTCTTCTACCAACATCTCTGCAACGACATGATCAGTTCTCATGCATCGAGCAAGGATGACCAATCCAAATCAAATCAAACCAAACTGGAAGTTCATCGCCAAACCATGGTAATGCAGATGAGAGAACCCACAAACCACAATCAAACATAAAGCAGGTAAAGCAGCGTACACACGACAGGGAAGCTTCAGTTATGTAGGTCTGCATGATGACGACCATGCAGATTGAAGGAAGGCGATGATCAATTCACATATTACCTGCAACGTAATAAACCCGCAATGGTAGGGTGATTAACTAGTTATATTGGCTTCACATACAATAGGAAGTTGGTTTTTGTTATGGAAAATAAAAGATAGTAACTTGGTTCAGCACAGAAATTAATTCGTATAGTAGGGAGAGATGGAGTATGTATGCCTCACCTGAGTACGCTGACTCTGGGAAGTTGGGCCTTGTAGTACAGGGAGTGGATCGGCTCGTAGAGGGAAGGGTGGTGGTACTTCTCCAGCCCATCCCATTCCAGGCTGTCCCACCATTCCTTCTCACAGTCCACCTTGGGAGGCTTGGTGTCGTGTGCGACGAGCGGCAAACGCCTGAGGCTCCATGAGCCCCTAATCTTGATGGTCTCGAGTCTAGGCGCAGACATCCTGTGCCTACAGATGTGCTGCAGCTTGGGGAGCTCGTGCAAGTGGATGCGCCTCAACTTGGGGAATTCTATAGCTCTATCCTGCTCTTGAAGCTCAGGGTCCAATGGGAAGACCTCCTTGAGGTCACCACAATACACTATCTCGAGGGTCTCCAGTGAATACGAGTATCCCCGCCGTGTGGACAAGGGGAGCACATGTACGAGCCTTGGGCAGTGATCCACATGCAAGAATTCCAGTTTATTAAAACAATATGGCTTATCCCAGATGTAGCGTGCAGAGAGGAGCTGGGACGCCCACAAAGTCTGCAGATGTGCAAAGCTGTACATATCACTGCCATGGAGAAGAGTGAAGATTGTGTGTAACTTGGGGCACCTCTCGACCCGACACCATACTAGAAATTTCCATCCAGATCCTTTGGGAGGTTTAGGGATACTAGTGATGGACGAGTTATCATACACATGTAGCGAGTTAGTCGTTTCACATATGAAAGAAGGCAATAATAAAGCACTAGTACTACCACTTGTAGCATCCTCCAAGTGGTTGGTGGCCTGCCCATTCGTAATCACCTTTATGATACATGTTGTGTGTGCACTCCACCATCTACGTCGTATCTGAGGGCACTCCCACATCATCATCACTTCAACTGGGTCATCCTTCAAAATGTCTCTGTACTCGGACTCCATTATTACGGTATTTGTACGCGGTTGGACTTGCCCTAATTTGTCGCTTCTTGTTCCTTGGAAGTTACCACCACCAAGCATAGCTGGAGAGTAGATATCAATATGTAAGGCGGCTTCACTCTGTAAAAAGCCTCTTATACGAGAAAGCGACCTAAGGAGTCTTGCATCCATAAGAGAAATTTGCCATCCATCCTTATACAATTCTTCTTTCTGCTGCTGGAGGGATCGATCGGCATGTGAATGTACACTTAGTGCTTCCCCTCCTTCAGCGGATATTGATGTTGAGGTGGTGTCAATCTGCAGCACATCTGGCCGTGCTAAACTTAGTGGCCACAATATTGCACGGAGCTTCTCGCAGCCCAGCAGGATGATCCGCTTGGGGAGTGTGGATTGCACTCCTCCAAGGTCGAGGGTTTTTACTTTTGTTCCTGATAGATCAAGCTCCTCTAGACTCCCCAACGATCCTTTCAAGAACAGGTTCTTCAGTTCTTTGCAGCCCCTAAAAGAGATAACTACTAAGCCATCACATCCATCAATAATGACGGTCTTAAGGCTGTTGTTGCTTGCTGGCCCAGATAAGCTTGTCATGCCTTGTATGATGGTATTCCCTGAGAATTCAAGAATCTCTATGCTTTCCATTTCTGAAAACACATTGTTGTTGAAGCAGCATGTGGACTTTGTTACGCGGAGCTTGCGAATGTTACACAGCCGCCCCTGTAGATGGCTCATGTCCCAGTTCTGCGCTCCCACCACGTTAAGCTCCCGAAGATGCGTCATCAGATCCATCACCTCTGCCGACAAGATCCGATCACAATCTGTGTAGCGCAGATCAAGCACCCACAAGTTTTTGTAGCATTCCCACGATATTTTGGTGGTGGTGTCCAGCTCCTCGCCTGCATCTGTCTGGTAATGATCGGTGCTTCTTGTTCTTGTTCGGAGGTCTTGGCAGTGCTCAAGCCAGAGAAATCTCAGACTGTAGCAACAGAGGAACGGAGGCGATGAGAAGCTGAAGGTACACCATGAGAGTTTGAGAACACCAAGCATGTGTGAGTGTGGTAACATGTTTTCCAGAATAACACCAGAGTGGCTCTGTACAAATCCACAAGTTTCCATTGACATCCAGTACTGCATGCGCTCAACTGATGTTGCAAGGTGAGAGGAAAGCATTGTTTTTGACTCATCACTATTAAGCTGGTTTTCATTGTTGAACAACCATGACTCACGCTGCAGAACATCAACAACTTGCCATGCTCTGTCAGATTTTTCCGGTGGGATGTTTCCATTGCATACCCAATAGTTACCGGCGTGGATAGGCCAGTCATAATGAACAATGTGAGAGCTGATACAGTATTGTTTCAGCATATACAAGACACACTCAACAACAATAGCCGGATCAATGATGATGGTATGACCATGCTTATCAGAGGAAACTTGTGCAGCCTCATAATGCACTAGGTAAGAGTAAAGGTCCTCTAGATCTCGCTTATCTCTTGAAGCTGAAAGAAGAACATGTGTTGTTGTGCTCTTCTTCACATTGTCTATGATCTTGGTGTCAAGCCGAAATCTCCCTTGGAAAGTCCACAACATCTTGCTATTTGCATATCCATATAGAGAAAGACCGAAATTGAATATATCAATCTCCTCATTGCTTCCATTGTGCAGAATCACCAGGAATCTGCGATTCTGTATGGTCTTGTAAATTGCTCTGGTAACTTGTTCTATCTCACCACGGGATCCTTCTTCTAATATGTTGAAATCATCCTCTTCGTCTTGCTTGTCAAAAATGTCCATAACCCGGATGGGAAGCTTCAGCTGCTCTGCGATTTTCCTCTGCATTGCTCTTCTGCTCTCCCACTTTGAGCAATCGATGTGGATGATTTCGTCAAACTCCAGCCCCATGGGCTTTGTTGCCAGCTCATTTAAAATTCTGAGGCGTCGGGCTACAGCTTGTAGGACGGCAGATGCCCCAAGCCCATCCCAACCATCAAAGTAGATTGCATTCTCTCTGATGCTTGCAGTCTCCGCACCAAGTTCAACGAGAATTTTTTCGACTGCTAAGTCAATGTTGTCCGCCCTGATAATCTGCATGTGTGTAGGGCGGTGAGGTGGGCATCAGTTCAAACTGCGCTGCTCTCTACTCCATATTATTAATAGAACACACGGTAAGTTGACTGATGGCATTGAATATTGGCAATGTACTCATGCAAGAGTTACCGAGCATATTTTTTAACTCCATTAGTTGAGCAAGCATAGTAGTGTGTAATAAGATACACATACAAGATAAAAATTAAGTAATGACACTTCTGACATATATTTTACTACTACAATGCATAGAAAAGGAAATTAAATGCTACTGGCAAGTGTAAAAAAATACCTCAGTTCGCATGATGAATTGGTCGGATCTGCTGATCTCTAGTCGCTAGATTAATTCTATTTGAGGCATAACATCGACCGCCAGTTCGTCAACAATCTCCAGATTAATTTCTGGAATAGTCGTCAATCTCTTTCTGACCTCCTGTATACAATGAAATACAAGCAGGAGCAACAAATAAAGCTAGTTTATATTAATCTGAAGAACCAGGCAGGCAGATTGAGCACAGGTGTGAGGCAATCTAGTTCCATACCTTGATTACGTTGAATAATTGGTACCATGTAGAAGATTGAAGCCGAATCGATCATTCAGGCGCAAATACAAGATGGCTGGATTGGAGAGCAAAAAAGGGACATGCTGCCACGGAATGTTAAGGGTGCTATGTGCCTGTTATGTTTGCAATGACTTGGACAGAATAAAAGCAAGTGGTTATCCTTTTCTTTTGCTTTCTTTTTTCCACTTTTTCTGAGAGAATTACCTTTTGCTTTCACTAAAGACAAATGAATTCTTTGCTTGTGGCTGGCTAGCTGCAGGATTTAAAGACGAAGACAAAAGATTGCAAGGCTGTCCAATCTTCCAGCAGGAATTGAAGATCAGGATAAAGGATTGCAAAGGCTTTCTGTTAATTTTCAGATATTCCTTCTAATTGAAAAACTTCTGTGTACTTCAAGCCACCCGAATAGAGGAACAACTCTGAAGTAGGGCATCCAGATTTCAGATATTACTTGCACTGCCAGTGCAGTAAGGCAGGACATTATTGGGGGTAAAATTTCCTCCTACTAGTAATGTTGCGGAATGTGGTTGATTTCTCTAATCCTATACCATAGCTTTATAAGAGTCCCACAGCAAGGATTCCTGCTCGCTGAGGCAACATGAGGGTCTCAGTGTTCCTATATACAGTGTTAGAAGCATTATGTAAAATACTTGTAAGTTGTAACAAAAAATAACCCCTAGTACTCGCCGAGCCTGTTACTGAATCTTGATCTGCTCCGCTTATCCTTGTTCTAAACCAATCAATGAAATTTAGTAATTCAGTAAGCACAAAAATACTCATTTTATACTCGCCAAAAGAGAAATTCTTAAGGTCTGAGCATGACAACCCCTAAAGCCCCGCTTGTTTCATTGTTTCGGTTACCGATCACATCCGAAAATTACGGAGCATACCGGGGTTTTAGTGGGATCTAAATTGGTCCGTAATATTTACTGGCTTTAATCCAGAAAAACAAGCGGGGCATAAGACTGATCTACTTCAGGAGGTGGAGCTCAACCGATGAATGAGAGAAAATTAGTACTATCAGGTTTCTGCTAGCAAAGAATGGAGAAACTAACTGAAGAACTGCTGCGCATGCAAACGGCCAATGGAAACACAGAAGCTACAGCAATTAGCAATCAGATGCAGGTACACACGCGCCGTCTTTGGGGCTACGGTTGATGAGGCTTCTACGGCATCGAGACGCGGTGCCGCCGGATGATACGCGGAGGGGCGGCGGAGCGCGTCGCCGACGACGGAGATGAAGAAGGGCGACGTCGCCGGCACGCCACCATATCTTCAGAGGAACACCGATTCGCGGCAAAAAAGGGGCACCGTCTCCGTATTTGGGGCTGTAGTTGGTTCCTATGGTTCTACCGTAGCTACGGGGCGCCGTCAAAGGAGATGTTGGCGGATTGCGTCGCCGCCGGCGGCTCTGACCGGCCGGCCATATCTTCCAGGGAGGAACACGGCCCACTGTACACTAGGCCGTCCACTGTCATCAACAATCACATGTGAAACTACCCATGTAATTCGTTGGCTTGTTTTGTCTCACACATGTGGAAAGACGAATGACACTTCAAGAATCAATTCTGTTTGGGTGAGCAAAACTTATGAAAATCAGATTAGAAGTGAGCTCACTATGAAAATTGGAGCACTCATTGACATGGTTAAAAGGGACCATGGGGTTTCCATTTCCACACACATGGCATATAGGGCCAAGAACAAAGCACTAGAGGTGATTGATGGACATCACGAGAGTCAATATTATAGGATAAGAGATTATCTCCAAACCGTGCTAAATACAAATCCGGGCAGCAGGTGCATTGTGAACACTATTGTCAATCAAAACCCACAGAAAAATCCTAGGTTTCATGGACTATTATACTGTCTAAATGCGCAAATTCAGGAATTTCTAGAAGGTTGCTGACCATTGAAGCCTCATCTTGCAATTAGGAAGGCAGGACACATGGTAATTAATTTATGCTCATGTATTTCTATATTGTTTCACTTAGTCAATTTAACTTGATTAAATTATATTGTTTCCGAGTAACCGTCGAAGGCCTGCCCACGACTCCTTCCTCGCCTGCAGCTACAACACCTACACCTGCACCCACAGCCGCAAGCGCCATTTACTGCACCTCGACAAGCTGCTCCACGTCACCAAGCTGCAGCTACAGCACAACCTCGGCATGCTCAAGCTGCACCAAGGCAGAAGCTCCCTTCTACGCGTGGGCGACGACGGAAGCATTACACCGAGACTGTGCTATATAGTTACTTCACAGCAGGTGAAGGACAGGGAGAAGATGCCCAGGAACGATAGGAGAAGGAATAAGACTACTCCCTTCTGAAATTTGTATGAAATGAGAAGAGCCATGTAGTAGAAGAAATATTATCTTGACTCTTTACTTTCTTATTTCCTTGTGAGACACTAGATGATCTTGCCAATCTTTTGAATGGATACTTTGAACCTCTCGAGCTTTGAATGAATATGTTGATTATGTTAAATTGTTTGGATGGTTATATTGCATAAATGGCAGCCTTGTAGTTACCTGTATGTTCCAGTTTTTTGTGATTTTATTTTCCATTCATTCAGTCAGTATATTTTTATATAAATTTTATTTTGTCATTCATTTAGTCAAAAATATGTTCATTTTTCACCTCCACTCGGCATCCATGGACATCAACGAGTGGCCCATGTTCCCTAGTCTGCTGTTAAGAGGGCTAATAATGTTTTCTGTGTTCTGTGCAAAGTTTACAGGGAAATACGGTGTTCTCTAAAAAAAACATGTGGTTCTTTGCAACAAAGTCACCAATAGCTGGTGTTATGTGCTATATCCTCGACCTTCGATGCGTCTGACAGGTAGCCCGGGATAAAAGCCCACAAGCTTATCATCCTCTTCTTCCCATTAAAGCCCGTTGAGTCAATTTGCAAGAGAGACACGTTTTTATTTACACGTCTTTGCTTGAACTAGAAACTTGAATATGCAAACATTTAAATATCTGGGGAAAAACGTAAAACTAGTATTGGAACAAAAAAGCATCCCATCTTAGTAATCGTCTAGAACAGCAAAAAAGCTAGAAAAATAAGAAAAATGCCTAGTGCAAAATGGGAGTCAGAAAGTGCATTCTACCGTGCATGTTAGGTCACGTGCATGAGTTCAATATGTTTTTCCACGTACCAATCGGACTCAAAAGTTATAAAACAAGATGAAATTTGATAATACTTGGAGCACCAATCTTAATGCATGAAACTATGCATGCTACCTCGACGTTGCCGTCGGCATCCATCTCCATGAAGGATGTGTTGAGGGTCTGAGTCACCTCGCGACGTTCCTTGGGATCCATGTTCTCCGTGCGAGAACGGTACTTGTTGCCTTGGTTGCCGTGTGAGCTGGAGCCGCCGATGGCGGAGAGCGCAGCTCGCCGTGCGCTAGACTCCGAGGCGCTTTCTTGCGTTTGTCGAGCACATCCTGCATCTTCACCTGTTTTTTGTGCTCTTCGATGGGGAGCAGGTGGTATGCCATTAGTAGGTCCCGCGAGGCACCCACATGCAGGATCTTGTTGCCTGCTACGGCTTCGCGTGCTTGAGCCCATCCTTCCTCGCTGAGGTGGATTACCCGACTGGCGTTGGTGTCGTCCGCATTGGGTGGGAGGGATGATTGCCTCCCATTTTCCCCGTTCCTGCCCTGCGGGTTGGGTGGCGGATTGGGTGCGTGTTGGTCCACGTCGCTCTGGATGACCACGGCGCATTGGTAGCGTCCGTAAGGTGGATCGCTGCTGCCCCAGCTTTTGGATCCAGAACCGTAGGTTCCTTCCTCCGACGGTGGACCGTACAGATCTGAGTTGCAGCTGCTGCTGTCATATGACTCGTCTGTCGATGGCGATGTGCGTAGCACGGGATGCGGGGCCGATGAGGAGGGCCTGATCGATGGCATGGGCACCCGCTCTGGGAGGTGGAGAGTGCCGGTCTGCCTCACCTGGAAGCAGAAGCTTCCGAACAGGATCTCGAGCCCGTCGCCAACGGGCTCGAAGTCCTTCAGAGTGGCTGGCGAGTGGGCGGTGAAGTCGAAAGCGCCGAAGAGGAGATGGATCTCCGTCGCCGAGGAGTTGTAGATCGCTTTGGTTGGGACCGTCACGATCGGACAATCAGCGCCCCCAGTTCCCATAGACGGCGCCAATTGACGAGGATTGATCTCGTCAATGCCCATTGTTATGGATTTGGGTTTTGGAGAAGATGGGGATGCTAGAGACCGCGGAACGGTTAGCAAACAAGCAACACGGGGACACAAGGTTTACCCAGGTTCAGGCCCCCGGAGGAAAAACCCTACTCCTGCTTGTCTGCTCTTGATTATGGTGGAACCGAAGGTTACAGGGGTGCGCAGATGCAATCTGGCGTGGAGGTGTGTATGCGGTGGTATGAGAGATTGTAAGAGAGCCTCCTCGTCGTGCCCTCCTAGCCTTTATATAGAGATAGGCAGGTCCCAGGCACAGATCGAGTCGGTTACAGGTTTTAGGGTTTGTCCCTTTGAATATTCTATCTATTCTAGTCTTGCTCTTCAAGGATCCAAAGGCGTCATGGGCCTGGGCCACCCGAAAATCTTCATGGGCTGGCGCATATTCTCGTGGGCCTTACTTGGGCTGGACCAGGTATGCTAAGGTCGTGTACCCGTAGGGTATAACCATGTCAGACGTGCATGCTAGAATCATCGGACGGGGTTTGAGAACCAACCAGTGGTTGGATGGTTAGGAGGGCAGTGGTACCCCTAGCCCACCAGAGTTCAAACCTCAGGTTTAACGTTTTGGTGTCTTATAAAGGCGGAATATTCTTTCAGTAGAAGGCGACGTTTCCGTCGATAGCGAGGCGCCTGTGGTGACTTCGTCAATCTCAAGACCCGCCGGCTCAGTCTCTCAAAGGTGCTCATGTGCGTGCATGTGTTCATAGCGGTGAGTGTATGAGCGTCTGCGTTTGTATTGTGTTTCTCAAAAAAAAAATCATCGGGTTCGAATGGAAGTTAACTAAATTTCGGGTACCTTTTGCGAAAATCTACTTGAAGAACTGCGGCTCGTGGTGCATAGAACTGAATCAAAAAGTCAATGGAGACACGAACGTTGTAACAGTGAGCAACAAAGTAAACCGACTTGCAGGCGAGGTAGGGAGAGACTCGGCCGCTGGCGTCGGCGGCAGCGCCTTTTTTGTGTAGGGGGCGAAGGTCTACGATTGGTTGGTTCTACACTAGCGGGACGCGGTGCCATCAAAGGGCGGCGGAGCACATCGCCGCTTACGGAGACGTAGAGGCGTGTTGAAGAGACGCCGGTGGCTCTGACCGGCCGGCCGGCCACATGCGCTAATTATTTTGTTGGCTCCGGTCGGTCAACACCGGTCTCCTTAAAAAGTACCAGAGACTTTCCCCATCAACAACATCCTGGCTCAATTGCGAGCGGTGGTACGTCGGAATGGCCGTCCTGGAAGGTGGTGTTGGTGGTCCGCTCGGGAGTGGCGGAATAGTCAGATGTCGAGGGCAGTGGCCTCGATTATTGAGGGTCGGCTTCTTCATCTTCATTCGAGCATTTCGTGTCTGCTCCTCCCATAGCAGCTACGGTGTCTTCTCTCCAGCGGTGGTGATTGGCCGTCTGATCTTAGCGGAGTGTTGTTCCTGGGTTTTTAGCTTCGGTTCTCGTGGGTCTTGGGCTTGTCCTAGTGGCGGGTGTAGGCATGGCCCCATGGTGTAGGTGTTCCTGTATAGATTTCGTCCGTTTTTCGCTAATAAACAGGCCGTTTTCTTCTAAATTAATAAACGAGGCAAATGTTTTGTCTTTGTTTAAAAAAAAATTTGTGGAAACATAGTATTGGCTGGAAGCCTCAGAAGTGGCAGCTCTAGCGAGCTCTAAGGTGGACTTCATCCATCGCACATCCCTCTAGAATCCATCAATACAAAAAAAAAAGTCATGTTAAAACTTGTCGGCGTCCAAGAAGGCAGCAGGCAGAAGCAACGAAAGCAGCTAGCGCGTACTATCATTTTCTCCAAAAAACCGTCCAGTCATACATATATAGTGGATCCCAAGCTATAGCACCTACGAAAACCACATGCCAAAGGAGGCTGCCGTCCATGAATCCATGGTTTTGTTGGCTCATTCAAACTTTTCCCACCGAGCTGTCCGTCGAACGCATCTAATAATTTAAATTAATTACTACATGAAAGACGATGGCTGGCCAGTGGGAGATCCAAAAAGTAAAGCATGATCGCTAAGTTCTCCTCGCTCGTTAATTTCCGGTGTGCTGCCCGCGATTGGTTTTCAGATAACAATGTAGGCCACTATACAATTCAGTCTTACTACGATTATTCTCTTGTGCTTATTATTATATGATTTTCGCAAACGGCACATAATCCACAACAATGCCAAACAGCAAAAGCAACCTATATAGCAAATCAAATTAAGACGATCAAACTTACAGATATGATGTGATATTATGTGATAATAGTCAAAAGTTTTATTTAAAGACCGTGTCACTATATAAAATGACATTTTTAGACGACCTGTAGGTACATGTCGTTTACTCCCTCCGTCTCTCAAATTATGTCTTGGATTTGTCTAGAGATAGTAGATGTTTTCGTACTTGCTCAGGCCTATATTAATGGGCTCAACTTATCTAGATCCGTATATATCTAGTTAAGTATTTAGATTAGATGCATTCGTATCTAGACAAAGTTCAGGTCATTAATATGGACCCAAGGGGTATAAAATTTCTTTTGTTTTAAGGACCTAATTTTTCATTTTCAAGCAATGAAAAACTTTATTCAAAGACCGTGACAAACTAAGAAAAACAATATTTTTTGTAAGTCAGCCTTGTGTAGCGCAACACAACTGCCCAAGTAATGAAAGCACTTTTCTTTTTATTTTTCTTCTGAAAAAAGTAAGAAAAGTCGCAAACCACGACGAGTGGCCAAACTTGGCAACCTGCGGCATGCATGGCGGTTTCGTTTCCCGGAATTCGTTTATAAATCCATTCCACTTCCCGTCCTTCCCCGCCACCAACAGTTCATCGGTAGTACCTCCCACAGCCAATCTCAATCCCAATCCCGCATTACAATCCCATTCCATCGATCGAAGATGCACAAGACCTCGTCGCTGTCGGAGCTGGGCTTCGACCCCTCCGGCGCCTCCTCGGGCTTCTTCCGGCACGTCGCCGACGACTGCCCGCTCACTCCCTCCTCCCTCTCGGTCCCGCACCAGCGCCTCACGAAAATCTCCGTCATCGGCGCCGGCAACGTCGGCATGGCCATCGCGCAGACCATCCTCACCCAGAACCTCGCCGACGAGATCGCGCTCGTCGACGCGCTCCCGGACAAGCTCCGCGGCGAGGCGCTCGACCTGCAGCACGCCGCGGCCTTCCTCCCCCGCGTCCGCATCGTCTCCGGCACCGACCCGGCGGTCACCAAGAACTCTGACCTCGTCATCGTCACGGCGGGGGCCAGGCAGATCCCCGGGGAGACCAGGCTGAATTTATTGCAGCGGAACGTGTCCCTGTACCGCAAGATCGTGCCGCCCGTCGCCGAGCACTCGCCGGACGCGCTGCTGCTCGTGGTGTCCAACCCCGTGGACGTGCTCACGTACGTGGCCTGGAAGCTGTCGGGGTTCCCGGCGAGCAGGGTGATTGGGTCCGGGACGAACCTCGATTCGTCCAGGTTTAGGTTCCTCGTCGCCGAGCACCTCGACGTCAACGCGCAGGACGTGCAGGTAACTACTAACTGAATCCATTGTTGTCTCTTTCTGGGTCGAGCTCGTCGCCGGAGCGGACAGTGGAGTCACGCGGCGGTGCAGTAGCTACAGCAGTTTCTTCAGGATGTCATCTTCAGTATTGTTTTCTTCATATGATTAACTATCTGAAACTACAACCTACATTGGACTGAATATAGATTGTAAAGAGAAGTATTTCTAATACTAGTTGGAGTTGGATAGCGTTGTATTGCTGCTGACTAACTAAGCAAAAATGTTGCAGGCATACATGGTGGGGGAGCACGGCGACAGCTCGGTGGCGATCTGGTCGAGCATCAGCGTGGGCGGGATGCCGGCTTTCAAGTCCCTGCGTGACAGCCACCACTCCTTCGACGAGGCGCGCTGGAGGGCATCCGGCGCGCCGTGGTGGGCGGTGCGTACGAGGTGATCGGCCTCAAGGGCTACACCTCCTGGGCCATTGGCTACTCTGTCGCCAGCCTTGCCACCTCCCTCCTCCGTGACCAGCGCCGCGTGCACCCAGTCTCGGTGCTCGCTTCCGGCTTCCATGGCATCTCTGATGGCCATGAGGTGTTCCTCAGTCTGCCCGCACGCCTTGGCCGCAGCGGCATCCTTGGCGTTGCCGAGATGGACCTGACCGAGGTCGAGGTCACGCAGCTCCGGCGCTCGGCCAAGACGCTCTGGGAGAACTGTCAGCTCCTTGGCCTCTGACTGAGGACCTCCTACTGATCTATTGTAATCCCAAATCATTTACAAGAACTCTAGTGCTCTATTGTAATCCCAAAGCATCCAATATATGATGCTCTATTGCTGCTGCCACACGGATGCTTGTGTAATTTTGGACTTCTTTGTTAGAGATGAAGTAGTAATGTAACGTCTCTTAATTTGGTGAAATAAAATGTGATTTGTGTCAGCATTGCTAAATCTGGTCGGACATTGGATGAAGTAGAACATCTGGCTTCCATAGAAGCCATATAAACTATCTAGCAGGATCATTGCTAATTTACAATTAGTGATGAGTGAAGATGATTTAGAGCATCCATACAATCTTGGAATCTGCTTCCAAATGGGAGTAGATATTAATTTTGTTGTCGCTGGTATATGCCGTGCCTATTTGCCAACTATTGTCTTGCTGAAATATTGGTAGAGATTTCTTGACCTTTTGTTGAAATATTGGTAGAGGTTTATGAAAATTATGTTTGACTAAAATTTCTGTATATAATTTTCAAAATCATTTCTGAATTCTTTCGTCAAAATTTCATAAGTTTTAAACAAATTTTAACTAATTTATTTTTTATTTTTTATTGGTCTGAGCCTAGCCCGAAGGCTTAGCAAAAAATATATTTCAGATGCACCGTAATTACTGAATATTTGTTGAAATTTTAAACCTTCCAAGGAACCAAAAAGGTCTTGTAGAAAAATATATTTTTTTGGTTATCTACCATGTGTGAGCAAAAAATATTATAGGCTGCCATTGGCAGGAAGGCGCCAACCAAACAAACCCCAGGAAACATAGATGAGGTAAGCGTTAATGGACCACAGCATCCAAACAATGAGATTGTGTTGCCTCTCATCATAGTGTGCTAGACTCTAAGGTGTGGCAAAAAAGGAAAATTAACTGAGGAAAGGAAAATAGTTTGTACTCCTACGCTCTAAAAGTATATGTCGCAAATTTATAAAAATTTAAATATATCTAATGCTAAATAGTGTTTAGATACATCCAAATTTAGAGAATTTTATGATATTTATTTTGAGACAGATGGAGTATATTTATTCAGTAACTGTATTTTATTGAAAATCCCCTGATGATTATCTAATGTCTCTTGCAGGATTTTTTTTCTCTCTCACAAGATGCAAAATGGACTCAACAGGCTTTAAAGGTGCAAATGTGAGCTTCTTGGGCCTTGGTTCCTGGTCCAAACGTGTGGAAGTTTTGGATGTCACCCTCCCTCATAGTGGGTTGTCTCCCTCAGTTGAAGATATGGCCGGCCGGTCAGAGCCGCCCCCTACGACTCCCACACTAGAAGAAGCATCAACAGAGAGGATGCCATCTATTTTGATGGCTTGAACAGGCTTGGGGCATCTTTAGTTTTGCAAGTCGTAGCCAAACGCCTTGCTGTAACATCCAACATTTAAAAATCAACGAAGGATAAAAATAGAAATCTGAGCATATGCATCCATTCATCTGTAAAAATCTGGGTAAATTTTTCGCCAAACAAAAACCTAAAGGGATCAGAGTTTCTTTCACTATCTAGAGGTAGGAACAGCTCTTTATAGTGATTGCTATAAATTTTGACATGACCTTTAGGAATTTATGAGTTTTGGGGAAATAATTTGAATTCAAATTTGAAATTTAAATCATTTGGAAAATATTTGAAAATTAGAAATTAATAATATTAAGTTGTTTTCCTAAATGATTTGGTAACATTTTTTTATTATATTAAAGATATATTAAACAATAATAAGAATTTAAGACAAGGAAATTTAAATAAGAAATGAATTCTTATTTCTTTTCTTTATTCCATAACCATATTACAAAGTGAGATAGATACAACAAATAAAAAACATGACAAGAAGTGAATTACAAGGAAATGCAACTTTACTAAATTATAAGAATATTATTACAAGATTCTTTACAAAAGAATAAAAAGAAGATTACAATAAGACCTAAACTACCTATCTATCTCTACACTAAATCTTGAGCATCCAGATTCTTGTTCCTGCAAAAATAAGAAAATCAACTCAAAAAGGAATAAGATGTTAGTTAGTTATTTTTACTCTCAGTAGAGAACAGTGTAATGCACTGTTCATATTACCTCATTGAGTAGTTAAAGGGGCAATTTTCACCAATATATAATATTTATTATTTTCAAACAAATAGCTTCTGATCCACATCATTAGCACAATAAAAGGGGCAAGTTTCACCATGGCAGTAACTAGTAAAAGGATAAGAAGTGAAAACCAATTCACTTGATCTGATCCAAACTTGCTCAAACAGTAAAGCAGCTGAGTCAACTAACTGCATGCTATGTGCTGTCGACATAGCAGCAGCAACACAATCAGTCAAAAGGAAACACTCAGCCGTAGCACAACTACTAGTTATCTCACTCTATCCCCACATTCTCAAGCACACAGCCAAGAACACATTGAGCCTGCCAAATTCCAAATAGATCCACCAGCCAATACACACAACCAACCATCAAATCATCCACAAGATGGTGACAGAAGGAGGGGGTGGTGCAAGTGGATAGCAAGGACAAGTACAAGATCACAGGAGCAAGGCGAAGCAAAAATGTAGCAGATCACAGGAGCTAGGAGGAGTAGGATATGTACCAGGGTGCAAAGCAAGATTCAGAAAGTGATCAAGCCAGCAAGATCAAACCAACTAGATCAATCAGCACAACTACATCACCAACAATCAATTTGTGTGGTGAGTCTATACAAAACCATCACATGATAAATCTTACCTAGATTATCAAATCATGTGTTGTTTCATCCAGAATCTTCTCAGAAAAACACCCAAGTGGGGTGTATCCATCACAGAAGGAAATAAATAGAGCCAACAATCCATTTTTGCAAACTATACCAAGATCTCAGCTTGTGCATCACAGATCTTGGATAATAATCCCTATTTTCCCAATCAGATATACAAGAAGCCTTAAAGAAATAATTATGGGCACATCTTTTGGAATAGTAGAACCTCAAAAATTATTTCATCATAAGAATGCATCTCAAACAGTAAGGATATATCATATGGTTATTCCAAGGGATTATCAAATTAATTCCCTAGCACTAAGGTAATTATACTTGGTGATAATCCATCACAGATTACTTAACACTAGAGATAGCAGATAAAAACAATTGTTTCTATCTAGCTATGCCTCAGACCAGCATCACATGCCAAAGGAAATTCATAGGCATCATAAGCTAATATATCCAGTAGAAGTTTCAACTTTTAATAACACCAGGCCACTCTAGAACACAGATAGAAAAAGCCCAGTACCAGAATAAACTTTTGTGTACCATTCCAAGGAAGGTGTCACAAAGAGTTATTCTAACCAAGCAAATCCTACACAGATACCATCAAACTCTTGCAGAAAGATATTAAATCATATTCCTAATTAGGAATCATATTGCTTTGCATAAAGGAACTATGACCAGAGGCATCAATAGTAATTGCCATGAAGCCAAATACATGTTCCAGTATTGAAACTAGCTAACCATTACCAATAACAAGACATTAGACTAGATCAAAGCCACAACATCATCATTTGTACAATGACAGGATTCCATATGAGATAAAATTTGACCAACAAATCCACTAGCAATTCCAGGCCCATTAGTAGAAAATTATTCAGTACAGTATAACCACCACAACTGATCATAAATAGTTAATTATCTCCAATGATCAACACAAAAGGGGTAGAACCCTAATATCACAGATGAACCCTAATTAGGGATTCCTCACTGTAAACACATAGAGGCTAGCAAGAGAGGAAGAGGGAGAATGAGAAGGGGGAAATAGAAAAACTTACTCGAGGTCCTCGCTGGAGTTTAGAAGAGGAAGCAGATCGGCCGACGAGAGCACACGACGGCACGGGGAGCACCTGAGGGCGCTACAACCCGTGCCAAGCCATGGCACGGCAGCCACAGCCACACAAGAGGCCTAGCAGCACCACAGAGCCACTAGGAGCACAACATAGCACCACCAGGAGCCGCGGAGCACACATCACCGACGAGCATCAAACCCTAGGGTTCGGGTTGGTGACAGCTTGGCCAGGAGAGAGGTCTAGAGACGAATTGAGTAGGACCAATCGGTGGAGCAGCGTCGACTACCTTGACACGCACCACGGCGGCGGCCGGGAGGCCGAGAGCGGCCGAAATCGAGCGGCGACGGTGACGGCAACACCACGCTGTAGCGGGACAAGAACGAGAGAGGAAAGAACACGAGTGAGCGAAGATGGTCCAGTACCATTCTAGTGAGTGGGTTGAACAGCCTAGATGGGCTAGGTCTGGGCTGGGCCAGCCTAATGGGCTAGGTCTAGATTTTAAAAAGAAAATCTAAAATAATTTAATAAAAGACCAAAATACCCCTAGGACTTAATAAGTCCTAATAAAATAAAAATCCTAAAATACAAATAATATATCTATAAGTTCATAAAAATATAAACTACTCAATAAAATTAATAATTCTATTTTTAGTAGAATAAATTTAGGTTAAAGATTTTTATAATATATATTACTTATGGAATTGTATAAAAATAAATAAAATACCTAAAAATAAATAAAATTTACTTTTATCATTCTTAATTAGTGTAGTATTTTATAAAAATACTAGATTGCTATTTAAGATAGCAAAATAATATCTTATAAATTAAAACACTTATTATTAAAAAGAATATTAAGGAAATAATAAGAGGAGTTAAAAATAAATAAAAATTAGTTTTAAGCTCTTCTATTAATATATTGTATTACAAAAATATTAAATATAATATTTGCAAAATGTTAAGAATTATTCTTTAAACAAATTTCTTTATTGCATAAAGAAATTTAAGAAATTAATATAATGGGTAAAACACACAAAGAAGATAAATAATAAATGATGCATTGCATTACTATGCATATTCATTTTTCTTCTTTAATTATTGTCCTTACCAAGCAATAATGGTGTTTTGTAGAAATAGAAGCTCAAGGTTGAGTGCAAGCATCCGACTTCACTACCTCGCAATCACAAGGCAAGTTCATCACTTGCTCATGTCCTTTGATGAGTCTTTATCAAAGTAATTGCAAAACTGTGTGTTATCATATATGTTCTAGAGAAAGAAAAGTATTATTTTCTCAAAACAAATAAATTGTGACATCACCCTAAGTGGTGATATGGATAATGTGGGCAATGGAACTTAGGTTTCCATTTGCAATGAGATTAATCACTTAGGACTTAATAACCAATGACATCAGTGATTCTAGCGCCGTATATTACAAGTTAACCATGAGATTTGGAATGGGATGGAGAATTCAGCTGTATCATTTTTCCTTTCATATGTAGGCAAGACGACCTTAACGTGACATTGTGTTTTGTTGCGAGGATCCAGCATATGCGTGGGCACCCTTAGGCCCCACGATTTTGGTGTCTAGATTATCTATGAGTGGTTGACGGAGGTATAGTCGAACCTATATGGAGCTTGCCAGGGGCATCACCAGCTCATAGAGTCTTCGAGAACTCATCAGGGTTGTAGCTTACCTGAAAGGGGGCTTAACGGAGATGTAGTCAGCCCCGAAGGATCGTGCAGGCATATGGGGTCGCGGAGAGGGCAGTGATTGGTTTGGATCACCTACTGGGCCCCACATCATGGTATTGTGGACGTGAAAGTACGCCTGGTTGTGCAACAAGGAGTTGATCTCTCATGGGTAAAGCAACACACCTCTATGGAGTGTAAGAACTGTAACTTGTTACTCCCTATTCCAGGAAGGAACTACGAACGCGGCAGGAAAGGAACTCCATGAAGTTCTGGTCAATCTGTGAAGGCTGATGGGCATAGTTTTTGATAATAAAATCAATCTTTGAAGAAATGTTTATGAAAACTGCATAGTGCCAAGGACTAATAGTCGGAGGTGGTATATAGTGCATCGAACTTCCCACCTTGCATATAAGGAACTTGCTAGGTAACGTTGTTACTCACTCTTTCCTTTGATCCCCTGCTTATACTCTGAGGAGCCAGAAGACACTCCAATGTATACAGCTGAAGGGCAAGAGGATGTTTACTACGAGGAGCCAGACTTGTTTGGAGGAGTGGAAGGGGTGGACTGTGAGATACGCTATGGAGTGGAGGGCAACGAGTCCGAGTAGTTGCCTTAATTATTAGTAGTCCAATTGAGGTGAGAAGCATAAACCTTATATAATAATTATTGAGCTTAATTTGGAGTATGAGTTTGAAACTTTAAATCTTCCGCTGAAACTATTTATGTGTGGTTTTTAAGTTTGAATCACTCAAAGTTCCGAACTTCTGGTAATGTAATAATAATGAAGTGTGTATGTTTGTAATATGGACCCGCAATGTTTTTGTTTTACCACTCTAAGGGATGTGATATTTCTGGAACGGTGTTCTATGGATGTCATGTCAACGACTATAGTGTACTACACATGTAGTGGTATGCTAGGTCATCGCACTTGCAGTATCAAGTGAGCTCTTGACGAGGCTTGCGGGGCTGCAGTTTTCTAAAATCATTCACATTAATTGCTCAAAGTGGGAGAGCAGAAGAGCAATGCAGAGGAAAATTGCAGAGAAGCTGAAGCTTAAAGATTCGTTGATGGACAGGTTTGACAAACAAGACAACGAGGATGATTGCAATGGGTTTTATGTGGGTTCTCGGGGTGAGATAACACAAGTGTCCACAGAGATCTACTAAACTTTGCAGAATTGCAGATTCCTGGTGATTGTACACAATGGAGGCAATGAGGAGATCGATATATTCAATTTTGGTCTTTCTCTATATTAATATGTAAATAGCAAGATGTTGTGGAATTTTAGAGGGAGGTTTCGGCTTGACCCCAAGGTGATAGACAATGTGAAGAAGAGCATGAGAACACATGTTCTTCTTTCAGCTTCAAGAGATGGGCAAGATCCGCATGAGCTTTGGTCTTATCTAGTGTACCATGAGGCTGCATAAGTTTCCTGCAATAAGCATGGCCATGTCATCATTGACTCGGTGATTGCTACAGGGATATCCACACCAATAACTTTTGGGTATGCGATGGGATCATCGCATTGACAGACATTGACAAAGCATGGAAAGTTGGTGATGTCCTATAGCGCGAGGTGTGGTTGTTGAACATTTCCAACCAACTTAGTAATGGTGAATCTGCAGTAAGTGCCTGCTATCACCTGTCAATGTCTGCTGAGCGCATGCCATACTGGATTTCAACAACACCTTTAACTTCTAGATTTGTAGTGAGCCCCTTGATGTGGCTCGGCTGACGTAGAGCCTGTTGGGAGACCCCAAGAGCAAGGTGTGATGAGCACAGTAGCAAGTTTTCCCTCAGTTATGAAACCAAGATTATCGAAACAGTATGAGTAAGGAAATAACTCCAAGGTGTTGCTAACAACTTGGAACCTACACAACACAAACTCAAAACTTTGCCCCAACTTACAGTGAGGTTATCAATCTCACCGGTTTGCTGAAAACAAAGGATTAAACGTATAGTGTGGAAGATAGTAATTCCTTGTAAAAAATAAACAATAACAGTAGATGATGTATCAATGATAAAGGAATGGACCGGGGTCCATAGTTCACTAGAGGTGTTCTCCTTAAGATAGATAGCATGTTGGGTGAACAAATTACAGCGGAGCAATTGACAGATTGAGAAAGCATAACAATGCATATACTAGACATCTTGACTCGTACGAGATTTGATTGGGCATTACAACATAATACATAGATCGTAATCCAACTACATCTATGACTAATAATCCACCTTCAGGTTATCATCCGAACACCTTCCAGTAATAAGTTGCAAGCAACAGATAATTGCATTAAGCAATGTGTGTAAAGTAAACAATACAATTGCCCCATGGACAAAGGATTGTGGTTTTGTCCCTAGTAGCAATAGCACATCTATAACCTTAGATATTTCTGTCACTTCCCCAGATTACTAGAGGCATGAACCTACTATCGAGAATAAATACTCCCTCTTGGAGTTGGAAGCATCTACTTGGCCAAGATAGCTACTAACAACAGAGAGCATGCAAGATCACAAATAACAAAGACATGATAGAATCAATAATCAATCTGACATAGTATCACAATATCCATTGGATCCCCGCAAACACAACATGTATGATTACAAATAGATGATCTTGATCATGAACGGAGCTCACAAGATCTAAACATGATAGCACAAAGGAGGAGAAACAACCATCTAGCTACTGTATGGACCCATAGTCCAAAGGTGAACTACTCATGCATCACTCCGGAGGCTGGCATGGTGATGAAGAAGGCCTCCGGGATGATCTCTCCCCTCCTGTAGGGTGCCAGGAAGAGCTTCAGATCCCCTCCCCCAATCTAGGGACGATGGTGGCGATGGCTACAGACTATTTCGTGGAGATTTGATCGGGTCCTTAGGGTTTCTGCATTGGGGTTCTTTATAGGCGAAAGGGCAAGGTCAGTGGGAGCCCGAGGGGCCCACACCTAGGGCTGGCACCCCCCTAGGCCATGCCGCCCTAGGGTGTGGCCGCCTCGAGGCCCCCGTTCGGCTGCCCTTCGGACTCTGTGTTCCTTCAGGTAAAATATTGAATTTGTCTTTTGTCCCGTCCAATTCCGAGAATATTTCCTTACTAGATTTTCTGAAACCAAAAAACAGCAGAAAATAGGCAACTAGCACTGTGGCATCTTGTTAATAGGTTAGTTCCAGAAAATGTATAAAAACACCTCAAAGTGTAGACAAAACATAAGAAAGTCAATACAAAACAAGCATGGAGCATCAAAAATTATAGATACGTTTACGACGTATCAAGCATCCCCAAGCTTAACTCCTGCTCGTCCTCGAGTAGGTAAGTGATAAAAAGAATAATTTTTGAGGTGACATGCTATCACAATTGACCAAACTATTGTAAAGCATTGATATCTGAGATCAAAGTACTCTAAACATGAGCATGAAAGATGTAGTTCTAACAATAAGACAAAGCAACTATGTTGTAACATGAAAAGGTACAAACAAAGATCATGAATAACAATGCATTGAAAGATGTTTGTTTGTTTGACATACAGAAAACATAGCAAGAGTGGTATTCAGCTTGTACCTCATGGAGTAGCAAAACATAAATGCATAGGACACCTTCAAAGTTCATAAGGGTGACTAGATACAAATAGTTTAAGAACAGGCAATATCAACATTATGAATCAATCAATAAGTTTTGGGAAAATGCACATAAAACTAAGAATGAAAACTATGCTCTCTTAATTGGTGCATAAAGATAGAAGATGGAGACTCAACATAAAAGTAAAAGAAAGGCCCTTCATAGAGGGAAGCAGGGATTTCAAGTTTCATAAAGAGATTCCAAAAATTATGGTACTTATTACCTTTCAGCTCTCATTGCCCCTATCATAAGCATATTGAAGTGATTAATGTTAAAGTGAAACAAATATGAAGTATATGCTTGACAAATCATAAGTTGGCAATCTCATGTCCCTTGAATATGAGGGTCGTTCCTCATGCTACTCAACTTTAGTTACCGGTAAGTTCTTGTCATTGGAAGTATATGTGTATCATAGAGAACCGCCAATGGGGTACCCCTTGCCCCATGACACATGAGCTATCCCATATCAAAATGACAAGGCAATAGACAGTGAGCATCTCAGCAATCCTTTTATTTACCATGAGAACGGTGCATATATTTTTTCTCTCTTTTTTTCTTTATATTTTTTTCTGAGGATGCTTCATGGATTGCTCACTATGGTGATGCTACAAGTTTCCACCATAATTAGGCATGGCTTAGGCTAGAGGGGTACTCAACTTCAGTCACAAGCAAGTTCTTGTCATTGTAAGTATATATGTATCATAGAGAACCGCCAACGGGGTACCCCTTGCCCCATGACACAGGAGCTATCTGTAACATCCCAGGATTAGCACCTAGAAATAGAGAGGACATAGGTTTGTGCATTGCATTCATGCATAAGAAAATCCAGGTAATTTTCGCGCAAAACTAAAAGAGCTATGGAGGGATCGGGATCTCTCTTGTACTGAAGGAAACTTTGGAGCAAGTGCGATAGATTTCGACATGACCTTTGTAGAATTCTTTGTTTCGGGGAAAATTTGTTCAAACATGTATTTGAATTTCAAATATGAAATTCAAATTAATTTATAAAATTCACAAATGGAAAATTGGAAATATTTAATAACTTGAAATGAAATGCTTATAGAAATGATATGTAAGATCCCACCTTTATAAAGGTAAAGATCCCTATGATTGCAATGCTAGTCCCTGGATCAATGCTAGCATCCACAGTTTAAGATGAAGTACACAGATGCAAAGGTCATTATTACATATCATTCCAGAGACAAACATAGTCTTTTACAACTCCATGGCCACAGGCCTATTACAAGAGTTCAAATATAGAATAATATAAATAAGTCTTCATCTTCATGTGCCACAGGCAAGCACGTTGAGTGTAGACTCATAACCCCTACTCATCATCAGAGTAACCTGCAACATCATCGATTCTGACCACAAGGGTCAATACATTGGAATAGTATTGGCAAGTGATACCTTAGTAGAATATTAGCATCTAGTTACTACATGCATTTGGCTAAGTGTATCTTAGGCTTGCTTTGCTCAAAATAGGTTTTTCCTATTAGTTGAAAACACTAAGTTTTTCTTTGACAAAACTTTCCCAAGGAATCACCAATATAAATTGGTGAACCTTCACCCTTGTTCAACCACAAGTTTTAACTTAGAAATTGGGATGAGGAGATTCTTGATAGCTTCCATGTCTTAATGCTCAAGTTGTCCAATACCAGGGACATGGCTAAGTACTTAGATTCTTCCATCTGCAGAGGTTGTGCACTTTCCCCACAAGACTTGATTTTCACCAAGACAGGACCTTTCAGAAGCCTCCCCTTAGACCAAATGGACGCGTTCCAACCTATCATCCCACTACCACCAACTGTCCAAATGGCTAAGTTATTGCAACCTATATGATCCAGGCAGAGCCCATAATGCCATGTGGCTGCACTAGAAGCTTCTTAACATTTGGCATCTCAAATCCCTTTGTTCCTGGGTGGCTTTCCACAAGTGAGATACACAAGGTAAACCATAGAAATGGGCCTTGTGTAACCACTCAACACAAACCATTCTTTCCATTCCACCCAGGTGTTTCATTCACTTAGTTGTTTTATTAAGCAAAACACAAGTCAAAAGATTTAGAAACATTTCATATAGCATGAATATATAATCCACCCTTGTTTGCTACTAGCTAGGCTAAGCATGGTAATAGTAAGCATTTTAACTTAGAGGAAATTCTAACAATTCTACAACTACTAGGATTTCCCAAGCATATCATATAGATACTTATCAAAATATTCATGCAAGTCCTATACAAAATATTTCTAGTGCATAGGTGAAAAATATAGGGACAAAAACATGAAGCACCACTTGCCTTGGTAGTTTGGGGAGTAGCAACAATTTTCACAACCACAATCACTATTAGCACCAAAATCTACACATAAAATAATGGCACCAAAATCACATAACAAAATATACAAACAAAAACATATGAATGCATGCAAATGCCATGTGATGGTTTTTCTACACCAAACAAGACAAGTGTACAGTGCTGAAACATAAACAAGACCAAGATACTCAAAATAAATTTTATTTGATCTTTAAAACATTTTTATAATAATTTCCACACTCAAATTAAGCCTACAAATGTCTTTGCAAAAACAACCATTTTTACAGAGGCAAAACATTAAACACATTGCATAAACAGATAGGATTTTCTCTCCTGATTCCAAAGATATAAAGTTTGCAAAATTTGAACGTGGGAATCAAAAGTTATGAATTTTGCAAGTTTGAATCACTAATAGATCAAATTTCTGTTTTAAATCTAAACTCAGGCCACGCGGCGGCTTCTAATTCGCTGATACCGATTCGCACGGATCGATCAACTATGAACCACTGGATCTAACTGAAAATGCACGGCCAGATCTAACGCGTACCCCTTCGTTAAGTGAATCTATCGCATGCGTTAGATCTAGATCTAACGGCTACAGATCAAACGACCAAAGTTTAGCGGCGCACGGCAACGGTGAGCGGCGGCGCGCTTAGTATACGGCGTCGCGGTGGCTACAGAAGGGGCTGGGGTCAGCGGAGGAGATTACCAGACTCGCAGAGGCGTGCTGGAGCTCAACGCGGCCGTGGTTTGTCAAGGGGCGCACGGACACGGTGGGAATTCCTCGCCGGATGGAGCCTGACGTCGGGTGGGGCTGTTCGTCGTCGTTGCCGGAGTTGTAGACCATGCCAGAGTGAAACAAGCGATATGTTAGATGCGCACGAGTCTGGCAAATACATGAGCATCAAAAAGAAAGACGGGGTGGTCGGGAACTACCAAGAGACGTCACCGGAGTTGTGATAGACGACGGCGCTTGCTTGACGTTGAGGTTGCCGACGAATGGGAGCGCGCGCGGGCGAGTGGGTGATACTGGCAGGTGCAGAGGGAGATGGGGAACTCGCTCGTGGTGTTAGGAAGGTAAGGGGAGACGGTGGTTGGCCGGAATTCGAGCTGGAGCTCGTCGGAGCAGTGGGTGGTTCGGGGTCGATTCTGAGCAGCCTAGGGGCAGAGAGAGGGTGGCGACTGGGGAAAAGGAGGGAAAGATGCAGGCGGTTAAGTATGCAAGGTCGGGGGAGAGAATTACTCGCGCAATCAATCGGATTGATGTGAGGTTTAATCACCGGAATTAGCCGGCGTAATTTGGGGAAGAAGGGGTCGCGGGGTGGAGACGATGACTGGCGTGTGGGGCCTGGCGTTTAGTGAGAGAGAGAGACATGCGACTGGGTTATCCTGCAGTGCGAAACGTTTTCCTGCGGGAAGGAGCTGCTGGGCTAAATGGGCTGAGTGGCTGGGTTGGGCTAGATTAGCTGGTCTGCTCTATTTTTTTTCTCCCTTAAACCTTTTTCTTTTTTTGATTGAATTTCTGGTTTGAATTTAAAAGATCAAACCAAATCTGTTTCAAATGAAACTTTCTCCAAACAAAAGTTTGTTGATTCTTGCATCCTGGGATGTGTAAAACATCTAATCTCACTCAAATCCAAAATGGGTTTGGAAAAGAGGTTTAAACCAAGCCTTATTTAAATGTTCATAACTAGTAAAGGAATGGTTTATAATTCTTAATTTGTTTTTGAAAACTTTGATCAAGCTTTGGAATTTATCAAACAATCCCATGAACAACCTCAATGGTTTAAAACAAATAACCCCTCTCACTAGAGAGTAGCTTTGGGTCAAACGTTGCTTGCATAAAATAATAAGCATACACATGCTTCTGTTTTGTAAAACTTTGAAAATATTCCTATCATGCTCATGGATGCATGGATGATATGCAAGACTTTGAAAACATGATTTTAGGGATGTTACATGATATAAAAATAATTCGTTATTAATATATATATACATATAATATTACATTGATCTTTTACAATAGATAAATAAAAGTAAAGTATCAGGAAACAAATAAGTAGAAAAAGGATTTCATTACTAAAATAAATAAAAGAATTCTTTGTTACAACAAAACATATATGACATTGTATTTACAAATGAATTGTAAAATAAAAAGGAAATAAGTAAACTTTATTGAATAAATACAATAATACAATGTTTTTACAATACTCAAACAGAAAATAAATTACAATATCTAATACAAAGAAACTCCTAAGCTATTGTTCTCTTATCCCTTCATCATCTGGCATTTTCTTTCTTCTTCTCACTTCTGCAATCTCAACAAAAAGAAAAAGAAAAGAAAATAAAAATAAAATAAAAGAATGTTAGTTGGATAGTTAGTTTTGCTCTCAGAAGTGAACAGTGAAATGCACTGTTAAGTTTTCATCATTGAACAAATCTATAAGGGGCAAGTTTCACCAAATTGAGCATTTGTTCTTATCTAGTGAGGGCCTCAGTACAACATCACAGGCTTGGAAAGGGGCAAGTTTCACCATGGCAGTAAAAGTAATAAGATAAAGATTCCACAAATATCAAGTTTTCACTTGATCTCATCCACACCAGCAGGTCCCACTTGCAAGCAGCTTGCACATCAACATGCATTTATCTGCTGTCAACACAGGAACACACCAGGGGAGGATAAGAAGGAACCAGCCGTGGCAGTCACTGCTACTAGCTACTCCTTCCACCCCAGATCATTTCTGAGCACTAGAACTCACAAGCCCCACACATAAACAACCACATTATAGAATCAGATGATCACTGATCTATCCAGCTTTATCAACTAGAAACCAGATCATTCCACCAAACCATATGTAGATCTGGTTGCTCCCTAGAGCCATCCAAGAGCTAGAATAAGGGGAAGACAAGATCCGGGAGCACCAGCTGAAGGAAAAGCAGTAGCAGATTCAATAGATCAAGTCAGGAGCACAAGGAGGAGACCTAGGTGATACGAAGAGAAGTAGCAGTAGCTACATCATAAGAAGGGAGGAAGGCAGGCCACTAAGTAACAGTGGCTGATCAAGATCAACACCAGCCAATAGCTGTAACAACTCAACAAATCACAGGTTAACCACCAAAATCATGCTCTAGTATCTGTTCTTATTTTCTGTATTCAAGTAACGGAAGCAAAGAAGGGATTATTGGGTTAGTATTAAAATGTTTCCCTCATCAAAGATGAGGCATTATCAATATAGGAACCCAACTTAGGGAAATCAAGAACTAGTATTGATTTCCATAGTATTGGCCAGAGGGATCAATTTTTAATCTAAGACAACAATAGTTTATGGATCATGTTGGGATCATCTAGATCAATGGATACATCAGGGATAAGTAGGCAACAAGGCAATATTGGGGTATACATATCAGGAAAGGGATAGAGGCAGCCACCTTGATCCATTTATTCATTGGCAACAGTGCAACTAATCAATCCCTCTAACCAAGTTCAGTTCCTAAATAAAAAGGCAACTTTTGAAATTTTGAGTATTTCTTTTTTGGTATTGTTTACCAACAAGAAATTTAGAATCCACTAGTTTTAAAATGGCACAAGTAGAAGCTTATTAAGAAAAGCTACAACAAATCAGATGTGTAGCAGGCCAAGCACAGCACTAGGGTATCTATCAACCTTAGGAAATTCAAATCATCTTTCCAGATCATTTGATTTAGGAATCATCTATCTAGATATCAAGCAATTAAGTAGATAAAGAAATCTACTTTAAATCTTCTAATTCATAATTGCCCAAGATCATGCCTTTGCATGATATGATCATCAATAGCTCATTCAAAACCACTAAGCATATCAGATCATGCATAATAGGAAACCAATATGCACACTCCAATGGAGGCACCACAGTGGTAGCTATTAAGCAAAAGCCTTGCTAAATGAGACAATCACATCAGCCCAAATAAAAGAAAATCATCTTCCTAGCCAAAATCCTAGGAATCATTTATAATTATCTAACTATCATGTTGATAGTATACATATTTGGTCACTTCTTTCCTTACTAAGAATTCAAATCATTTTCCTAAGTATAAAACATTAGGAATCATTCTAAAAGAATCACTGCCGTATGGATCAACCATAGATGATATACCATTCTATATACAAGCAACAATGGAATACCAAATCCTTAATCTAGCCTTTAAACTAGAACATCAACTTTTCATCAAGTAGGATAATAAATCACTTTCTTAGATATTCAAAAATATCCAAGTATCATTCTATATTTTATAATAAAAGTAACTGACTCAAAGATTCAGGTGCACATTGCACACCCTCACATTTTGATTCAAGACAGCCCATAACAGGCTTGTTCCACAACAGCAGTAGCTCAAACAGATTTTTCCACCACAGCGGTAGCTCAAACAACACTACAAGCCACTAGTACTAATCATTCCAATCCCACAGTATAGATATCACCAAATAACATTTGTTGGTAATAATTATTCATCCAAACAGCAACATAGCACTCAGTAGCATCTTTTATGTTCCAATTAGAAACTAGATCAACATCATAGATCATTAATCCATAACAAGAACACTTCTAGTAAACCAACTCACAGTCATAAAATCACCATCTTAATTTTACACCTGACACAGTTCATTAGCACATGAGGAACATGGAACAACCAGTTATACTACCACCACTAGTAGTAGATAATCACAGCACAACTGTGGATCAACACCATCAGCGCGGAGGCTGGTCACAAAGGATTATCGTGTGTACCTGACGCCCATGGCACAACCACAACAGCATGGCGAGGCCACTACAAGGAATCTGGCAATATATGACCCTCCATTTTCGTCACAGAATCGTCATAGTAGTCTATTTATGATGATTTTATGACGATTTCGAGATCATCGAAAGCTAGGCGTCGCAAATGAACTATAACGACGTTTTTGATAAAATCGTCATAACCGTCTATGACGATATTGGATCGTTATAACATCTATGACGATCCAATATCGTCACGGGCCATGTAGCCTGGCCAAGTCAGATCCTACGTGTCCAATCCTACGTGGCAAAATTATGACGAAATTAAATCGTCTTAAATCAAAATCAGCCCAGTCCATTTCTGGGTTTCACATGGGCTCGGCCCAACTATTCTGAATTGATTTTCTCATCGAATCTGGTTAGTTACATGGGCCAAGCCCATCATTCTGGCATTTTTTTGTTTCTTTGTGTTGACCTTTTATTTGGACAGATTTTTACTTTGGGCCTTCTTATTTTGGGCCGGTCACACCAGGTCTTCCACAATTTATAGGGTCCCACTTGACAGTGTACATTTTTTCAGTAATTAAAAGCTAACAATTTAATCAAGACCAACCGAATATATGAAATTATTTTGATTCAAACAGAGCACAGAGCACATTCAGGAATAATATTTCAGATAAGATCGACACATTACAATCATACACAGTTCTACATAGTTCACATCAGTGGAGCTACCAGAATACAATAAAACGTTTATAGAAAGAATAAGAACTTCTTCACGCTTCTTCTTCCTGGAACTTCTTCACACTTCCTCTTCCTGGAAGTTCTTCAGGCTTACTCTTCCTAGAACTTATTCAGCATGTACTGTATCTTGTAAAAGAGATGATATATTCAATAAGGTAATATGTGCCAACAATTATAAACAGGAGCGAAAATATATTCAAGATGCAGCTTTCCATTAAAGCATGAATGAGAGAATCTAATAGTAAATGGACAGTATTACATTCTTTTAGAACAACTCAGGTACCTCAAGATACATGCATTAGAAGGTTAAGCTTACCTGCTCAGCCAGTATACACTCAATTTATGTGGTGTGCAAAAGATCAGCTGTATCATCTACATCACCAATGACTACTTGTGCAAGCATAAGAAGTCAAACACAAGTAGTCCAACAAAAAGGCAATTAGGTATTCTCAAACACCATGAGCAACACCATCTCAAATATGTATAAGAAACATTCAGGGAACCATAAGAACATGTGTCCAGGCTGTTCAAAATACAGTAATATAAACAAACCATTCAACATATATTAGTTATATTACTCATCTAGCAGCATTACACCATAGCCCTGACATGATTCTGATGGTTATTTCAAAAGGCAGCACTACACAAGCATCACTACACCAGCAGCACGCACGCTAGCTATTTCAAAAAGAAAGCACACTAGCTATTATAAGTGGGTAACTATTTTCTGATGACATACTCTTAAACTTGATACTAGCTATAGTACTAGTACAGTACATAGATATATTCTAGAATATATTAATCATGTATGTGTGATGAGTAGTACACAAATCCAATCTACCGGTGCCGAATTCAGAAGTAGTACTAGTGAGTACTTGACCTGAAGCAGATGAAGGACTTGAGGCGGGAGGAAGACTCCGCAGGCGATGGGGAGGCCGAGCTACATCATGCGGACATGGTCGATGGGCTTCGGGAGCTTGCGGTTCAAGTGGAGGATCACCAGGCACAGGCAGGACAGTGACTGTCCGTCCGCCGCCACGGAGCTGTCGAGGAACATGTTCAGCCCGCCGCAGCTCTCGCTCTGCACCCACGACAGCATCCGGCATATAACCTCGTGAAAAAAATCCAAGAACCGGGTCATCAAAAGAATCAATCCAGCATTCCCTCCTAGAGCAACACACTTCCTCACTTTTAATATCCCCGCTATCCTTCACAGGTTCAAGTTCTTCTTAGGTTCCTCACGAAATATTGCACCATATTATCTATGCCCTTGTTAAACTCCACTTTAGGGTTGCCGAACTCGCCAAGACAATGTTTACTTCATGTAAAATCAAATAATGAGAAAATATATTTAAAATTAACATAGTCAAACAGATTATAGCAGAAATGGAACATGGTCAGATAGATTATGTATAAGATAGAATTGTTTTGATAACAGACAAGGTAATTAAATTTCCACAAACCAAATGAGTCTGTAATATACACAAATGTCTACCTAAGAAGTTCGAAATCCAAACCAGAAGGCATCCTTAAACTATCAACTCGAGTCTCATGTAAGATAAATGTCGAGATACTGCAAAAAATGCAATCATCCAAATGAAAGGTAACTAAGAACTTGCTAGATTAGTTCAAGGATAATTATAGTCCATTAGTCAAGAGTTCTCAAAAGGGTAATTAACCAATCATGATTATGAAGTTCTATTTAAAATACTTCAGAAGTTCTGTTTAAGATACTTCAATGATGTAGCATCTAAGTAAAATCTCCTTGCAACATCATAGGCTCAGCTGTAAATGATTTCACATGTAACCACCATTTAACTAGAGATCATACAACATAGAAAACTACCCCAAGCATCTCTAAAAACAAAAGAGCAGAACAATACAGGGATGACATGCTTAGCATCAGTTTTAAAAGCTCAATGTAATAGACATCAAAGAACAAATAGATCTCTATGGTCTAATTGTTTCATATCATCTTGTAGAAGAGTTCTCATAACCACAAAGATGAATAGTGGAGAATAGCATATTCAAATAGCTTAAACTGTTTTCACCGGTTATTAGCCTATAAGGTGCAACCATCACAGAGAACAAATGTCAAATTTCTAAATTATGATTATGAACCTGTGTTGATCTCAGACCATGACCAGTCCTTTGACACCGATGCTAAGGTTCAGACTCGAGGTAGCTACAGATTCCAATGAATGAAGTTTGACACTAAAATTCAGATAACAATCGAAACAAAATTTCAGATAACAGTCCAAGCTAAAGCCTGCAAGATTCAAAGTTTGAAAACAAGCGTACCACAGAACACCCGTGATTAATATGCATAATATGCATAGAACAAACATACAGGCAATTTATCGCGCCTTCATTCTATCGCTGCAACACCTAAGTAGTTGTCACTAATTACGAGCTCAGAACTATCACAGAGAAGCACACACATAAATATTTGCACTATGGCCCATCATTATACACTGTAAATTGCACTGACTGACAAAATTGGTTTATTATGCAATACAAATCGAGCAGTTTCATATTTCCCATTAGGCTCCTTTGATTCATAGGATAGAAAAAGCATAGGAACAAAAAGACATATAATTGAGATGTCATGTCTAACTGAATCCTATAACATGAATTCTCTTTGACTGTTGCAAAGGGAATTTTCCATGAGGGTATGACCTGATGCTTTTTGTGGCCATTGCTACTCCGGTCAGATACAATCAAAGGAAGCTTGTGAAAAATCGTGAGGCTCAGACAGAAGAGGATGGTGAGGCAAAGCGGCAGTTGCAGGTGTCTTGTTGTTGACGCCTGCAAGCCCGTCGGCCAAAGGTCGTCGTCTTGCCATCGCTGCTCCGTGTGGCACAGAGCCACGGAGGCCCGGCCACCATCCACAACCATGCCGCACACCCACGCCTCCGTCTACATCGCAGGACACCCACACCCACCCATGTCTCCATCGTCCAGCGCTGGCCACTGCTACTAGTTCCATCCCACGTGGCTAGTCCGTCGAGGCAGGGAGGGAGGTGGGGGAGGGGAGGCGGCAGGTTGGGGCGATGGCGGCGCATCTGGAAGGTACAGGTTCCCTTGATGGACGGCGGCTCCCTGGAAAGTGGCGGGGAAACAGAGGAGGGGCATGAGGGCGAAACAGAGGAGGGGCATGAGGGCGAAGGGAGAATGGTGCTGCAGAGGATCTAGGGGCCCAGCCACCGGTTGGAGTCCCTAAAGGTGAGTCGTAAGTCCTCCTCGATGGAGGCAGCGTCACCGTCGATGGTAGCATCGAGCGCCACGAACCTCCTTCTCCTATCTGCAGATCTGGGGCCTGGGCTAGGGTTTTAGTCGGACTAGGGGTTTGGTGGTTCCACGCGGTGGAATGGAGGGAGGTGGAGGAGGGGATTCGGGGGAGGTGGTCGGCGGGGCAGTGAGTGGCCAGAACTGGCCAGGATCTAGGCCGGCGGCCGGAGGTTAGGGAGGGGCGGCGGGGGAGGAGAGAATGTGGTGATGGGTGGCCAGGAGGGTGGGGTTCACTGGATTTGGGTTCTTGTCGCACATGTTGCCAGGTCATTCGATCGGTGGTGTGCCAGGTCATTGATCCACTGCTGGTGTTCCACATATCACAATCTCAACCGTCTATCATGTTTACATCCAACGGCTGGTATTGCCTTCCTCTTATATCTTATCTTTGTTAACACTATGACGATTTTATCTTATGAAATTACGATGTTTTGGAGAAATATCGTCATAATTTTGCTAAGTTTCGACCCTTCCAAACATCTCATGACCATCTGGTCCGGAGTCGTCATAAATTTATGACGATTTTTGACACAGTCACTACCGAAAGGTCATAGTTTGACACATTTCTTGTAGTGGGCAGAGCCCGCGCGACCGAGGTGGCACACCACAGGGAAGGCTTCACCGTACACCACCACCTAGCCAGCATCAACCTCACCACCAAGGCGGCATAGGGAGCACCCATGAGGGGCACAACATCCTACACCTGCCTAAGATGTTGACTATAGCGAGCGGCGACGTAAGGATCAATAGCGGTCAGGCCAAGGCAAAGCTAGGGTTTCGGCCAGACGCGTGAGAGGCCACGATGGAGACCAATCGACAAGGAGAAGGGAAGAGGAGGTAGTGGCAGGCCAGCGGCAACCCACGACAACAGCTGAAGGCGTCGGATTTGGGCGGCGTTGGTCACGAGGGCGACGGTGGCAGCGTGTGCGGGTGAGGCAGAGGAACGAGAGAAGGAGAGTGGGGATTGTGTCGCGTGTGTGCAAGAGAAGAGAGAGGAGGGAGATGGGCCATGGTCTAGGTAACCAGAGCCAGTTTTAGTTGGGCCGAGCTGGCCCATTGCGGTGACCCAGCATACCACTGCATGTGTAGTACACTATAGTCGTTGACATGACATCCACAGAACACCGTTCCGTAAATATCACATCCCTTAGAGTGGTACAACAGAAACATTGCGGGTCCATATTACAAACATTCACACATTATTATTATTACAATACCAGAAGTTCAAGACTTCAAAAGGTTTCAAATTACAAACCAAAATATAAAGTGTGTCAGCGGAATTTAAAAGTAGCAACTCCAACTAGGAGTTGAGCTCATCAGCTTATTCTATAGAGTTCATGCTGCTCGGCTCCGTTGGTTACTACTAACTAGGGTACTTAGTTGGACTCGTTATCATTGACACCATAGCGGATTTCATAATCCACTCCTTCAACACCTCTTGACAGGTCAGGCTCTTCGTAGAACACATCTTCTTGATATTCAGCTGCATACATTGGCACGTCTTCGGGATCATCAGAGTCTAAGCAAGGGATAAAAGGAAAGGATGAGTAACAGCGTTACCCAACAAGTTCATTATATGCAAGGTGGGAAGTTTGATGCTCTAACTACCACCTCGGATTATAAATCCTTGGCACTATGCAGTTTTTGTAAATCTTTCTTCAAAGATTGATTTTATTATGAAAATCTATGACCATCATCCTTCACAGGTTTACCAGAACTTTCATGGAGTTCCTTTCCTGCCGCGTTCGTATCTCCTTCCCGGAACAAGGAGTAACAAGTTACAATTCTTACACTCTACATAGGTGCGTTACTTTACCCATGAGAGATCAACTCCTTGTTGAACAACCGGGCGTACTTTCCCGTCCACAATTCCATGATATGGGGCCCAGTAGTTGGTCCAAGCCAATAACTGCCCCCTTCGTGACCTCGCATGCCTCCTTGGTGTACACCATGCCCACATATTGAATTACGGCAATGGTTTGTACAAACCGTTAGATGCCAGAACTATCGTGGGACGATGAGGGTTCCCACCCATATGCTGCATATCCTCTATGAATTACCAATTAATATGCACGCTACGAGGATAACAGCCACGACCTACACATCCGACTTCATGCGAGAGGAAGAAGATACAGCTGACTTCTCTATCCCATTCCAAATCTCATGGCTAACGCGTAATATACGGCGCTAGAATCACTGATGTCAGGGGTTATTAAGTCCCTAATTGATCATCATGGTTGCAAATAGAACCCTAAGTTCTATTGCTCCATTATATCATCACTTAGTATGATATTTATGATTTCTTTATTTGTGAAAATACTATTTTCTTTCTTTGGAGTATATATGATAACACACAATTTGCAAATACTTTGATTAAGACTCTTCAAAGGATATGAGCAAGTGATGAACTTGCCTTGTGATTGCAAGGTAGTGAAGTATGATGATTGCACTGGACCTTGAGCTTCTATGTCTATAAAGACATCATTATTGCCCGGTAAGGACAATATTTAAAGAAGCAAAATGATTATGCACAAGCAATGTAATGCATTATTTAACTTTATATGTATTCCCCTCATTTATTTAATTTATAAAAAAATTCTTTTAATAGTAAAGAATTTATAAATATTAATTTTCTTAATATTTATTGAATAGTGTATTCTTTTATTTAATTTATTTCTATTTTATTTAATTAATAATTCCATTAAGAATTATCATTAAATACCAAAAATTGATATTAAATATTTGTTTAGTATTTTTTCTAAAATACTACAATATTAATATATAATGAAAGTGATTTTTATTTATTTTTATCATCTTTCAAGGATTTTGTAAAATTCCATAAGGAATATATATATTACAAAATTCTTAATAAAATTTATATATCCAAAATTTTATCTCTTAATTTATTTGGATATTTTGGATTATTGTGAATCCAAAAATATTTTATTTATAATTTTTGGATTTTTATTTTATTTTCTAGAATTTATTTAAGTTCAGGGGCATTTTGGTCTTTTTCCATTTATTAAAACAGGCTCTAAATGATCTGGGCTGGCTATTTGGGTTTATTGGGCCCTTGTGGCCCAGTAGGGCAAAGACAAAACAATACCCCGAAGGGGTATTGGCCCAACCTAGCCCAACACTCTCTGTTCTCTCCCTCGAGCTCACCTCTCTCCTTCTCCTCCCCGACCCCGTGGTCAGTGATGCTGTCGCCAGCGATTCGCACCGCCGTGGAACTTCCTGGCCACCGCCGTGTACAGGATGAGGTTTTCGGCCCCGCTCTACCCTCCTGTCCAATTGGATTTGGACCTGGAGCCCCTGTGACCAGATCGATGCCGTCCCAAATTCTAGGGTTTAGGGTTGGCGTTGATCTGACGCCACCGCTGCTGTCGTGTGCCGTGGAGATGATCCTCGCCCCAGGCATGGCTATGGTCGCCGTCGTGGTGTTGTGTGGGTTGTAGCGCCCCCTTGGGGGTGCTCCCCGTGCCGCCATGGTCGTCGGCCCCTCTGCTTCCTCTTCTATCCTACAGCGAGGACCTTCGGTGCATGGTTCCTCTCCCTCTCATGTTCTTTGTGTTAGGCCCTCTCATGCTATATGTTGATAGTGGCCTTCCTGGTTACTGTCCTTTCCTGATTAAGATGATTGGTTCTGTTTAGGGTTCAAATCCCTCTATGGATTAAATATTTGATGAATTGAATCATGTGTTGATGATCCTTGAACCTGTTAAGTGGTGACTTGCTGTGGAGTACTGCTGATGGTTAACTGTGGTGATGTTAGTGGTTTGTTAGATGATTCTATGGATTAATTTTTATATGATTCAAATGGTAAAGTTGCTTTAGAAGCAATACTTGGGAAATCCAGTGGTTTAATAAATCACCGCTGTCATTACTTTGTTAATGACAGTGGGTGTTGTGTGATGAAGTCACTGCCTTAGTACTATTGGCTTAAGATTTCATATATAAATTGAGATCAAAATGATCTCCTACAGTGAAAATATGTATATGATTTTCCTGAGTATGATTCCTGTGATGTCAGGAAAATGATTTTTGTAGTTAGCTGTGGTGTAACTGTGAAGATTGGATGCTTAACCTGCTTAGTTTAGAACTATTCTTGTGACACCATCTTTGTATGGCACACAAGATTAGGTTCTATTACTTGGTTTGGTCTTATTCAAGCTTTAACTTTAGCGTGGAATTATAGATAAGTGGAATCCTCTTTACTTTCATCCCTAGAACCAATGATGTTGGTCTGAGGTTTAGGGATTTAGACCTCTATCTTGTTGATTCACATGGATTGGTTCTGGTAGTGATACCAGTTACTATTTCTTGAATCACAGTTGGGGAAATATGCTTGTAAGCTTGATAACTTATATAGATCCATAAGATTAAATCCTAAGGTGCTACTCTAATTGAAGAGATGTGCCTAGAGGTTTAGTTCTTGGCTATATTCATTCTTGAATTGAAATATAGCTTGATAGCTTAGATCAATGATGTTATCCTGAGATCTAAGTTGGATATTTATAGTTTTCTGATTGCTTTTAGTGTTTAAAGTTCAGTGATGGATTCACCCCACTTGGGTGCTTTCTAAGAATTTGAATAAAAGGCAGATCATGTATGCTTGTCTAATCTTAGACAGATAGATCTTGTGATGGTCTATTTACTCACCAATGTCACTTGATGTGGGGTTTCCTGTGGTTGATCTTGTAGTAGCTTGATCTGATGCTCTCCTGGTATTTCCAGCTTCTAGCTTGTCCTTGATCTAGCCCTTCACCTCCTGGTCCTAATGGCTTGATCTTGGTCTTTCTATCCACCTGATCCACCCCCTCCTTATGTCACCATTTTGGTGGTGTGATCCAAGGTTTTGATTGGTGTGATTTAGCTTGGCTTTGGCTGGGTTTAGCTGGTGGCTGTTGTGCTTGGTGTGTAAGAACAATGGAATGGTGTGGGGGTTGGCTTCCCACGGCTGTGTTGATGGTTTTGTTTTATTGTTACATTGTTGTTGTGGCTTGACACCCATGCAGTTTGTGTGTGTACTGTGTGCTCACGTGCATAGGTTGTGGATATGTTCTGAATTTCAGAGTTACTTTCATCAGGTTACCATTTACCTGGCTGGTCAAACTTGCCCCTCCTTGCTGTTTATTTGACTTATGGCTTAAATTTATGAAAGATATATATTCTTTCATATTGGTGAAACTTGCCCCTTAAATTACTCAATGATGAACCTTGATCAGTGCACTTCACTGACAAGTCTGAGAGTAATATCCTTTTAACTTTAACTTTCTTTCTTTTGTTTATGTTTATTTTGCAGGTACCAGATTTGAATATCAAGACCTTAGTTTAGGTTTTTCTTTTTTATTTATAGAATATTCACTTGTAAAAACTCTCTAATTCAATTATAATCTTTAATTTATTCTTTTGTACTTTTTATTTTTTTATTCTTTTGTAATAAAGATTGTACTATTATCAATAAAGAAATATTATTCTTTTATTTATTTACTATTGTAAAGATTGTTACTTATGTACATAAGTTACATTTGTGTAACTTCTTTACTGAATGAAGTTTTGGAATATTCATTTTATTGATTATCTTCTTTTATTTAAAGTTTGAGTTATTATTGGTTAATTCTTAATTAAATCAAATACTCAAACAATATTCAAAATTCTTTTTAATTTTAGTTCAAACACTCAAGTTTAAAATTAAATTTTTATTTCCCAAAACACTCTAATCCACAAAGATCATATCAAAGTCTATAGCAATCATCCTTCAAGACTATACCTAAGCTCAAAGCATGAAAGAAACTTTGATCACTTTAGGTTTTTATTTGGCGAAAAATTTACCCACATTTTCACAGATGAATGCATGCAACATCTCAAATTCCTAAATATACCCTTCGTTAGTTCCTAAATGCTGGTTACAGACTTCCCCCTTAAATTAAACTTCGTCCCGAAGTTTGTTGAGATGTACCTGAATAGTTCTGGATAGGCTTTTCTTAAATCCTCTTCTTTCTCCCAAGAGGCTTCCCTTTCAGGGTGATGTTCCCATTGTACCTTGCAATATTTGATTGCCCTATTCCTCAACCTTTTCCAGTTTTCTTCCAAAATTCTATAGGGTTTTTCAACATAGGTCAAGTCTGCTTGTAGTTCTATCTCCTGATGAGTGATTGCATCATCCGGAACTTTCAAACATTTACGAAGTTGTGACACATGGAAAACATTATGCACTTGTGCCAATCTTGATGGTAACTCTAAAGCATAAGCTATAGTTATGTTCTGACTCAATATCTTGAATGGTCCGATGTATCTTGGACTCAATTTTCCTTTAACTCCGAACCTTTTCACCCCTTTCATTGGACTTACTTTCAAGTATACCATGTCTCCAGACTACTCTGATAGCTATTATTGTAGGAAAATTCTGCCAATGGTAGATGATCTTCCCATGTACCTCCAAAATCTAATGCACAAGCTCTTAACATGTCTTCTAGTATCTGATTTGTTCTCTCTGCTTGACCTCCTATCTCAGGATGATAGGCTATGCTGAAAACTAACTTTGAACCAAGTGCTTCATGCAATTGCTTCCAAAATGCTGAAGTAAACACTGATCCCCTATCAGTTACGATATTTTTGGGCACTTCATGCTTACTTACTATATCTTTGACGTAAACTTCTACTAACTTCTCGGCATTATCTTTTTGATTTACCGGAATAAAATGTGCACTTTTAGTGAGTCTGTCCACAATAACCCATATCATATCCTTCCGTTTAGGTGTCATTGGCAATCCTGTGATGAAGTCCATACCTATTTCCTCCCACTTCCATTCGGGAATTTCCAAAGGATGTAATGGTCCTGCTGGACTTTGATGTTCAGCCTTCACCTTGGCAAGTATGGCATTCTGATACATATTTAGCAATATCCCTTTTCATGTTATTCCACCAGAATAGTTCTTTCAAGTCCATATACATCTTAGTACTTCCTGGATGTATAGAATATGGTGTTTCATGTGCTTCTCTAAGTATGACATCACGAATTTTAGTCATATCTGGAACACAAATACTGTCTTGGAACCATAAAGACTCATAATCTCCAAGGCAAAAAACTGATTTTTGTCCTTGAGATATCCTCCGAATTTCCTCAGCAATAAAAGGATCTTCTGCTTGATGTCTGAAAATCTCGTGCTTAAGATCAATGTCTTGCTCTTCAACTACCTGCATAGTAGCTAATCCTCCAAGAACCTCTGTTCTAATGAATTGAAGCTCTAATCTTTCCAAGTCCATTTGTAACTCTTTTGGTAACTCCTTGTTGCTAGGCTGAATGTCTGCACTCTTTTGGCTTAAAGCATCAGCTACAACATTTGCTTTCCCTGGAGTATAGTTGATTGTTAAATCATAATCTTTGATTAGTTCCATCCAACGCTTCTGTCTCATATTCAATTCCTTTTGGGTGAAGAAATATTTGAGACTTTTATGGTCAGTGTATAACTCACATCTGGCTCCATAAAGAAAATGCCTCCATCCTTTCAGCGCAAAAACTACCGCTGCTAACTCTAAGTCATGAGTTGGATAGTTGACTTCATGTGGTTTCAGTTGTCTTGAACCATAAGCAATCACCTTCCGGTCTTGCATTAACACACAACCCAAACCTTCTTTAGATGCATCACAGTATACTATAAAGTCCTTCCCTGTTTCAGGAACTGCTAAGATTGGAGCTGTGGGTTAACCTAGTCTTCAATTCCTGAAAACTTGCTTCACACTTCTCATCCCAATTGAATGGTGTATTCTTTCTTAGCAATTTGGTCATTGGTGCAGCTATTTTGGAGAAACCTTCAATGAATCTCCGATAATAACCAGCCATTCCTAAGAAACCTCGAATTTGCTTCACATTGGTTGGTGCAGTCCATTCTAGTACTGACTGAACTTTAGATGGATTTACAGTAATTCCATCCTTACTGATCACATGGCCGAGGAATTCTACCTCATCTAGGCAAAATTCACACTTACTGAACTTAGCATAAAGTTTATGTTCCCTTAGTGTCTGCGTTGCTATTCTCAAATGATCAGCATGCTCTTCCTTATCCTTGGAATATATCAGAATATCATCAATAAAGACTATGACAAACTTATCCAAATATGGCATGAAGATTTTGTTCATCAGATTCATGAATATTGCTGGTGCATTGGTCAAACCAAATGGTACTACCAGATACTCATGGTGTCCATATCTTGAGACAAATGTTGTCTTTGGAACATCTTCCAGTTTGATTTTTATTTGATGGTATCCATAAGTCGATCTTTGAAAATACTCCGGCTCCTTTCACTTGATCAAACAAATCTTGAATTCTTGGTAAAGGATACTTATTCTTGATAGTAACGTTGTTCAGATTTCTATAATCTCCACACATCCTTCTTCCACCATCTCTCTTATCCACAAAGATTACTGGTGTTCCCCATGGAGATACACTTTCCTGAATAAATCCTTTTCTGTCTAACTCATCAATTTGCTCCTTGAGTTCTTTTAACTCTTTGGGTCCCATCTTATATGGTGCTTGAGCTATTGTTGTTGTACCAGGAATTAGATCAATAGTGAACTCTATCTCCCGATCTAGTGGCATTCCCGGTAGCTCTGTTGGAAAAACATCTTGAAATTCATTTACTATAGGAATATCTTCCAATTTGACCTCTTTCATTGAGTTCAATTGCAGATCCACAATAATATGACTGTGCTTATCTGCTTGGTAAACTATCCTTGCTCCACTTGGAGTTTTGATTGAGACAGTTTTCTCCTCACAATTTATTTGAGCTCCATGTTCCATCATCCAGTCCATACCCAGCACTACTTCAATTCCCTTCAAAGGAATCACATAAAGGTCTGCAAAGTATGTACAACCACAGATCGAGATAACCTGATCTTGTTTAATGTGGTGTACAATCACATTCCCCCTGCCGTAACTACGGTCATAGGGTTTTCTAACGTTGCCCTTCTAATCCCGAACTTATCACAGAATTCTTTAGAAATGAATGAAGTAGTTGCACCAGTATCAAATAGAACTTTGCCGGGATTGGTAAGGATATTGAGAGTACCTATCACTACATGCTCCGAATTATCCACCTCCTCGAGGGTTGCATAGTTCAGCTTCCCAGTAGGTTTGTTCCTCTTGCCATTGTTGTTCTTGCCATTATTTTCTCCTTTATTGGGTTGTCCATTTCCTCCACTGGTTTGTCCTCGTCCCTTGGTAGGCCAACCTCCTGGTGGTTTGCTCCTTCTGACCACAACCATAACAGATCACTACATGCCTTTTGCATTCCCTCTGGAAATTCCCTGGAATTCCACAATTGTTACAAATAACATTTCTTCTAGGATTGGATAGATTTCCACCACTGCCCTTGTTATTGTTATTGTTATTGTTGCCATAGGTCTTGTTCCGGGGTTTGAACATCATATTGGGTTTAGGTTTACTTTCCTGAATTCTCTTGGTTTCCTTCTTGGATCTCTTCCTCCTATCCTCTTGGACATTCTTATAGTCATCTTCGAAAGTAATAGTTGCATCTAGCAACTGCTAATAATTTTGCTTATTAGCCAACCTCAACTGCATCCTTACAAATGGATTTAATCCACGCAGAAAACGCTTTTTCCTCTTTTCCTCCGTGTTAACATCCTCTTCATCATAACGAGACAGTTGACTAAACTCTCGGATGTACTTCATGACACTAGTATAACCCTGCTGAAGCTCCTCAAATTCTCTCCGCTTCAACTCCATAACACTTTCCGGAACATGATATTCATGGAATCTCTGCTTGAACTCCTCCCAGGTTATCTCCCTTCCTGGTTATTGCATGGCCAACTGATTCTCCCACCATGATGTTGCAGGTCCAGTCAGAAGATGAGTTGCATACCTCAATTTCTCATCATCATTGCAACCTACAGTCTTCATCTTTCTTTCTGTATCTGCTAGCCAATCTTCAGCATCCATTGGCTGAGGAGCTGATGCAAAAGGTAATGGCCTTGCATTCTGGAAGTCAGATAGACTCACTCCTCCACCTTTAGGTGCCCTCTGATTTGCTCGTCCTAGAAACTCCTCCATGAACTTGTTCTGGGTCTCTTGCATCATTTGCATGCACTGCATAAAGTTCTGTTCCATTAACGGCCTCATTGGTGGTGGTGGTGGCAATGCTCCCTGATTTTCTGCATCTGCATCGGCCTTCTCTTTGGCCTCACGTTCCATCCGCTACTACTCAGCTTCGGTTTCTACACCCGTATCCATGACCCTCTAGTCCTGCAACATAAAGCGAATACTCATAATTACATCATGCACATGTGTTCTAAGCTCGACTTTACACATAGAACCAGTCACACAATGAAGATCCAAAGAAAATCCAAATATGCATTTCACATATTATACATAATATTATAATAATACAAAGTCATTACAACATATACCATATAGGTATAACCACAACACTACCTTATTTATCTAACTATCTTATTTCGTAGAGTACAATATTTTGTAGAGTACAATACACGATACTTGATACTTCTAAATAGTTACATACTTCTAGTAGTAACTACGCTCATCAAACATGCCTGATGTCCAACCGTGATGACGTGTCATTCGTCGCACAGTTTGTGGAACAAATGGTCTTCCAGAAGGAACATACTCAGTATCTAAAGTGTCAGGACTTGAGTCATTACTCAACCTGAGCGCATTGACTCCCTCCAGCTTAGCTGAAAAGTCTTCGGAAACATATTCAACATTATCCCCTGCATGCATCCTCTGAGCTTAATTCCTTGAGTTGTCAATAGGATACGCAGATCCTGCTGATCCCCAGGTGCTCCTTCGATCAAGATAGTTAAACACTGGATAATGTATATTCCTTGGGTTTTGAGAAGATGTTGATGATTCAAACACAATCTCCTCAGGATATTCTTCTTCATCCTGATTATCTATTGACATGGTATTTCTACTACTGTTACTAAGGTTAATTCTTGCACCCATCTAGCTAGATTGTCCAACATTTCTGTCAGAACCATCTATGGACATCTGGTGTTCATGAGATCCTTCATATGATCCCCTTCTCCAACCATTAGAATTCTCAATATGAAGTTCAGATTCAGAACCATCCTCTGAACCCTGTGGTACTGCATACATCATATCCATAGTAGGATCATGTATAGGTTCAGGTCTTGGTGAATAAGGATATGGTATAAAAGATTCAGGATCTATAGGTATATCCTTAAAGATAGGTTTTGCACTACTACTTGCTTCCTTCTTCAACTGGAATGCTAACTGCTTCCTCCTTTCCGGATCAGTTAGATCCTCTAACATATCATTTTTATCTACAACAATCACTTGATGTGTCTTGTAAAAAGACGCAACGAGTGTTCGGTATATATCCATAAACTTGGAAGCTAACTTCGGATGTTTCTTAACCAAAGTAGGATGATCCTGTATAGGCTCCGAGTCTATAGAATCATGAGGTATCACAGAAAATGTGCTACCTTCTAACTCCTTGGCTTTATGCTCCCGGATATTAGCTATCGCCTCCACAACAACAACATGATATGCTGCTAAGTGACTCCTACCTTCACCTATAGGTAGATCGTGATATAATACAACCTCCTCTGGAAGTTGGATACTCACACGATACTTGGATAACATCCGCCCATCAAGGTAAGTTATAGTATTCACTAGAATTCTAGTTGGACAACTCAAAATCTTTAAAAGTTGACGAAGTTGGTCTGTGAATGATCCTTGATAATCATCAAGAGTCTCTTCTTTCCTTACCAAAGTCTGTTTTGGAAACTTTGGTGCCATAGCTCTGTATATCAGAAAAAATAATTTTTATTAGTAACCAATAACATATTGCATCATAACAAAGAATTATCGCACTAAAACATATAACGGAATATTCTCATTTGAATACCCATTATATTACTTTTAGAGAATTCTTTATCGTTGCTACACTCTCCTACAGGTAATACCCTTTACTAGGTTTCCAACCTACGGTCAAAGCAATTTGCTCTGATACCAACTGCGGTGACCCAGCATACCACTGCATGTGTAGTACACTATAGTCGTTGACATGACATCCACAGAACACCGTTCCGTAAATATCACATCCCTTAGAGTGGTACAACAGAAACATTGCGGGTCCATATTACAAACATTCACACATTATTATTATTACAATACCAGAAGTTCAAGACTTCAAAAGGTTTCAAATTACAAACCAAAATATAAAGTGTGTCAGCGGAATTTAAAAGTAGCAACTCCAACTAGGAGTTGAGCTCATCAGCTTATTCTATAGAGTTCATGCTGCCCGGCTCCGTTGGTTACTACTAACTAGGGTACTTAGTTGGACTCGTTATCATCGACACCATAGCGGATTTCATAATCCACTCCTTCAACACCTCTTGACAGGTCAGGCTCTTCGTAGAACACATCTTCTTGATATTCAGCTGCATACATTGGCACGTCTTCGGGATCATCAGAGTCTAAGCAAGGGATAAAAGGAAAGGATGAGTAACAGCGTTACCCAACAAGTTCATTATATGCAAGGTGGGAAGTTTGATGCTCTAACTACCACCTCGGATTATAAATCCTTGGCACTATGCAGTTTTTGTAAATCTTTCTTCAAAGATTGATTTTATTATGAAAATCTATGACCATCATCCTTCACAGGTTTACCAGAACTTTCATGGAGTTCCTTTCCTGCCGCGTTCGTATCTCCTTCCCGGAACAAGGAGTAACAAGTTACAATTCTTACACTCTACATAGGTGCGTTACTTTACCCATGAGAGATCAACTCCTTGTTGAACAACCGGGCGTACTTTCCCGTCCACAATTCCATGATATGGGGCCCAGTAGTTGGTCCAAGCCAATAACTGCCCCCTTCGTGACCTCGCATGCCTCCTCGGTGTACACCATGCCCACATATTGAATTACGGCAATGGTTTGTACAAAGCATTAGATGCCAGAACTATCGTGGGACGATGAGGGTTCCCACCCATATGCTGCATATCCTCTACGAATTACCAATTAATATGCACGCTACGAGGATAACAGCCACGACCTACACATCCGGCTTCATGCGAGAGGAAGAAGATACAGCTGACTTCTATGTCCCATTCCAAATCTCATGGCTAACGCGTAATATATGGCGCTAGAATCACTGATGTCAGGGGTTATTAAGTCCCTAATTGATCATCATTGTTGCAAATAGAACCCTAAGTTCTATTGCTCCATTATATCATCACTTAGGATGATATTTATGATTTCTTTATTTGTGAAAATACTATTTTCTTTCTTTAGAGTATATATGATAACACACAATTTACAAATACTTTGATTAAGACTCTTCAAAGGATATGAGCAAGTGATGAACTTGCCTTGTGATTGCAAGGTAGTGAAGTCTGATGCTTGCACTGGACCTTGAGCTTCTATGTCTACAAAAACATCATTATTGCCCGGTAAGGACAATATTTAAAGAAGCAAAATGATTATGCAAAAGTAATGTAATGCATTATTTAACTTTATATGTATTTTCCCCTCATTTATTTAATTTATAAAAAATTCTTTTAATAGTAAAGAATTTATAAATATTAATTTTCTTAATATTTATTGAATATTGTATTCTTTTATTTAATTTATTTGTATTTTATTTAATTAATAATTCCATTAAGAATTATCATTAAATACCAAAAATTGATATTAAATATTTGTTTAGTATTTTTTTCTAAAATACTACAATATTAATATATAATGAAAGTGATTTTTATTTATTTTTATCATCTTTCAAGGATTTTGTAAAATTCCATAAGGAATATATATTACAAAATTATTAATAAAATTTATATATCTAAAATTTTATATCTTAATTTATTTGGATAGTTTGGATTATTGTGAATCCAAAAATATTTTATTTATAATTTTTGGATTTTTATTTTATTTTCTAGAATTTATTTAAGTTCAGGGGCATTTTGGTCTTTTTCCATTTATTAAAACAGGCTCTAAATGATCTGGGCTAGCTATTTGGGTTTATTGGGCCCTTGTGGCCCAGTAGGGCAAAGACAAAACAATACCCTAAAGGGGTATTGGCCCAACCCAGCCCAACACTCTCTGTTCTCTCCCTCGAGCTCACCTCTCTCCTTCTCCTCCCCCGACCCCGTGGTCAGTGATGCTGTCGCCCGTGATTCGCGCCTCCATGGACCTTCCTGGCTGCCGTCGTGTACAGGATGAGGTTGTCGGCCCCTCTCTACCCTCCTGTCCAATTGGATTTGGACATGGAGCCCCCTGTGACCAGATCGATGTCCTCCTGAATCCTAGCGTTTGGGGTTGGCGTTGATCTGACGCCGCCGCTGCTGTTGTGTGCCGTGGAGATGCTCCTCGCCCCTAGGCGTGGCTATGGTCGCTGCCGTCGCGTTGTGTGGGTTGCAGCACCCCCTTGGGGGTGCTCCCCGTGTCGCCATGGTCGTCGGCCCCTCTGCTTCCTCTTCTATCCTACAGCGAGGACCTCCGGTGAGTGGTTCCTCCCCCTCTCATGCTCTCTGTGCTAGGCCCTCTCATGCTAGATGTTGATAGTGGCCTTCCTTGTTACTGTCCTTTCTGGATTAAGATGATTGGTTCTGTTTAGGGTTCAAATCCCCCTATGGATTAAATATTGGATGAATTGAATCATGTGTTGATGATCCTTGAACCTGTTAAGTGGTGACTTGCTGTGGAGTACTGTTGATGGTTAGCTTTGGTGATGCTAGTGGTTTGTCAGATGATTCTATGGATTAATTTTTATATGATTCAAATGGTAAAGTTGCTTTAGAAGCAATACTTGGGAAATCCAGTGGTTTAATAACTCACCATTGTCATTACTTGGTTAATGACATTGGGTTTTGTGTGATGAAGTCACTATCCTAGTACTGTTGGCTTAAGATTTCATATATAAATTGAGATCAAAATGATCTCCTACAGTGAAAATATGTATATAATTTTCCTGAGTATGATTCATGTGATGTCAGGAAAATGATTTTTTTAGTTAGTTGTGGTGTAACTGTGAAGATTGGATGCTTAACCTGCTTAGTTTAGAACTATTATTGTGACACCATCTTTGTATGGAACACAAGATTAGATTCTATTACTTGGTTTGGTCTTATTCAAGCTTTAACATTAGCTTGGCATTATAGATAAGTGGAATCCTCTTTCCTTGCATCCCTAGAACCAATGATGTTGGTCTGAGGTTTAGGGATTTAGACCTCTATCTTGTTGATTCACATGGATTGGTTCTGGTAGTGATACCAGTTACTATTTCTAGAATCACAACTGGGGAAAGATGCTTGTAAGCTTGATAACTTATATAGATCCATAAGATTAAATCCTAAGGTGCTACTCTAATTGAATAGATGTTCCTAGAGGTTTAGTTCTTGGCTATATTCATTCTTGAATTGAAATATAGCTTGATAGCTTAGATCAGTGATGTTGTCCTGAGATCTAAGTTGGATCTTTATAGTTTTCTGATTGCTTTTAGTGTTTAAAGTTAAGTGATGGATTCACCCCACTTGGGTGCTTTCTGAGAATTTGAATAAAAGACAGATCATGTATGTTTGTATAATGTTAGACAGATAGATCTTGTGATGGTCTATTTACTCACCACTGTCACTTGATGTGGGGTTTCCTGTGGTTGATCTTGTAGTAGCTTGATCTGATGCTCTCCTGGTATTTCCAGCTCCTAGCTTGTCCTTGATCTTGCCCTTCACCTCTTGGTCCTGATGGCTTGATCTTGGTCTTGCTATCCACCTGATCCACCCCCTCCTTATGTCACCATTTTGGTGGTGTGATCCAAGGTTTTGATTGGTGTGATTTAGCTTGGCTTTGGCTGGGTTTAGCTGGTGGCTGTTGTGCTTGGTGTGTAAGAACAATGGAATGGTGTGGGGATTGGCTTCCCACGGCTGTGTTGATGGTTTTGTTTGATTGTGCTGTTGTTGTGGTGCTGACAGCACACCCATGCAGTTTGGTGTGTGTGCTGCCTGTGTGCCTGCTGCATAGGTTGTGGATATGTTCTGAATTTCAGAGTTACTTTCATCAGGTTACCATTTACCTGGCTGGTCAAACTTGCCCCTCCTTGCTGTTTATTTGACTTATGGCTTAAATTTATGAAAGATATATATTCTTTCATATTGGTGAAACTTGCCCCTTAAATTACTCAATGATGAACCAAGATCAGTGCACTTCACTGTCAAGTCTGAGAGTAATATCCTTTTAAATTTAACTTTCTTTCTTTTGTTTATGTTTATTTTGCAGGTACCAGATTTGAAGATCAAGACCTTAGTTTAGGTTTTTCTTTTTTATTTATAGAATATTCACTTGTAAAAACTCTCTAATTCAATTGTAATCTTTAATTTATTCTTTTGTCCTTTTTATTTTTTTTATTCTTTTGTAATAAAGATTGTACTATTATCAATAAAGAAATATTATTCTTTTATTTATTTACTATTGTAAAGATTGTTACTTATGTACATAAGTTACATTTGTGTAACTTATTTACTGAATGAAGTTTTGGAATATTCATTTTATTGATTATCTTCTTTTATTTAAAGTTTGAGTTATTATTGGTTAATTCTTAATTAAATCAAATACTCAAACAACATTCAAAATTCTTTTTAATTTTAATTCAAACACTCAAGTTTAAAATTAATTTTTTATTTTCCCAAACACTCTAATCCACAAAGATCATATCAAAGTCTATAGCAATCATCCTTCAAGACTATACCTAAGCTCAAAGCATGAAAGAAACTTTGATCACTTTAGGTTTTTATTTGGCGAAAAATTTACCCACATTTTCACACATGAATGCATGCAACATCTCAAATTCCTAAATCTACCCTTCGTTAGTTCCTAAATGTTGGGATGTTGCACCCATGTGCCCAACCAAACGGCCCAAGTTTTTTTAAGATAAGAAATGAAGTAAAAATAAAACAAATGAATTACCAAAATAACCTCTAAACCTTTTTAACCATAGAAAATTATAGAAAATCATAAAAATACTTATAATATGTTAAAATTATCATAAAAATCAGATCTATCTAATAAAAAATATAACTTTACTTATCTAAGTTAATAAAATGCAAATAAAGATTAAACACTATTAAATCTTAAGTGAAATTTTATAAAATAATAAAAACCCTTAAAATAGATAAAAATCATTTTTGTGTATAAAAATAAGTCTACTATTTTATAAAAATACTAACTTAGAGTTTTACAAATAAAATATAAATCAAATATTTAAAGACAATAATTCTTTGAACAATTTTATAAAAATAAAGATAATACTTAAAAATAAATAAAGTTCATTTTTTAAGATCTTTAATAAGTATATTATACTAGAAAAATACTATGTATATTATTCAAAAATATTTTAATAACATTAGATAATAAAACTCATTTACTTATTTTACTAAAATAAAATAACCACTTTGTTCATTCTTTAAATTTATTTACTAAAAAAGAAATAATCACATTTCTTAATAAAACACTAAAACCTTTAAATTTAATTACTAAGTATAAATCCATAATAATAATAAAACTTAAGTATAACTATTAACTTTTAAATACTCTTATTAAATCTTAAAATTTAAATAAAACTCCTTTTAAATAAATATTATATATCACTCATGTATAAAATGGTGAATAATCTTCATCTCTTAACCACTCTTAAAATGATTCTAAACTGTAACAAATTTATAAAACCATCTAATTATGCTCCCATTAATAAGTTGCATGTTATCAAATTCATCTTTCACTTAAATTGAAAAAGGGATCATCCATAATCATATTGGTAAAAACCCTAAAACCAGATGATGTTCTAAAACTCACTACATCTTAAAATTCACTTCTATTTTTAAAGTTAACTTTGGTCTAAACAGTGATAAACACCTCATTTGAAGTTTATTCATGTTTTATAGTTAACTTTGGTCACTTATACCATCAATTAAAATATGATAACTCAACGCCATTTGTAACCATCTCAAACTCTGATATAAAACCTTAACTAAATAGTAGTTTCTTCAAATGTTATTCTTTTTGCCACTTCAAACAACAAGTCTATAATAGTCGCTTCAACTCTTAACAACTCCACCCAAGGACTTTTATCCTAGTCACAAGATAACAATTAATCATAATCACATTAATATATCCTTACTTGTATATTTTTGATTGTTAACATTTAAGTTCCTTATAGAGGTAAATTACTTATGAAATAAACTTAAAAATAAACCCAATCTGAAAGAAGATGCCTAAGATCAACTTATTTATAATTCTAAGGGTTTCACTTTGGGAATTATAAAATTGCATAGCATTATTTATGCATAATGGCATCTTGCTACGTTAAACATTAGTCCTTTCCGGACCAATGATGATGATTTCAGATATTGGATCTTCTATTGTCTCGAAGACCGTGAGTGCATAATCTTGCAATAACAAAAGGCAAGTTCACACTTGCTCATGTCCTTTGAATATTTTCTATAAATTATTTTGCAAATCCAGTGTTGTCATTACCTGCATTTAAAAATGAGTTAGAAAACACTATTTTCATAATAATATGATTATAGGTTATTTACCATGAGGTAATAACCTTCTATGGAAGTTCTGGTGGTAAAGGAACATATTATCTAGGACTTAACAACCAATGTCGCCAGTGATTCTTGCGCCGTATATTACGCGTTAACCATGAGATTTGGAATGGGACGGAGAAGTCAGTTGGATCGGCTTCCTTTCGCATGCCAACGGATGACCGGGCCGTTGTTGCAACTCCTCTAGTAGAGGGTTAGCAGGTTATGGGTGGGATCCCTCAACATCCCATGACTTCTCGTATCTATGAGGGTTGTACACCTTAGGCTGATAATGGAAACAAGTTTTATCCTAGGCCTGATGTGCAATCCGTCGGGTATGCGGGGTCGCGGAGAAGGACAGTGATTGTCTTGGATCTTAGTCTGGGCCTCACACCGAGGAAGTGTGAATGATCCTATAACTCGGATGTGCAACAAAGCTAAGATATCTTATGGGTAAAGCAACGCACCTCTGCAGAGTGTAAGAACTGTAACTTGTTACTCCCTGTTCCGGAAGGAGCTATGAACACGGCAGGAAAGGAACTCCATGAAAGTTCTGGTAAACCTGTGAAGGCTGACAGACACAGCTTTTCAGAATAAAAGCAACCTTTGAAGAAATGTTTTCGAAAACTTGCATTGCCTACAACTTATGGTCTGTGGCTGTAGATAGTGCATCAAACACTTCTCTTTAGTGAACTTTCTAAGTACGCTCGTACTCAACTGTATCTTATTAACCCTTGCTAGATCTCGGAGAAACCAATGGCGTTCCGAGGAAATAAGTTACTTGAAGAGTTGAAGATATCTGATGGAGATCAACGGATCGAAGACCTTACCAGAAGCTATTGAAGTCAAGCTGAAGCATAGAATATAAATAAAACTCCTACAATCTAAAACCTACTTCCGTAGAACAATACTATAGTAGTACTTTCAAGCCTTATACATATACTAATAGTAGTACTTCTAAAGTAAACTCCGAGTGGATCTTTCTGGTTCTTTCTCTATAATATTCCTCACTGTTTGAGGAAGTTCTCTGGATCTTTTGTAATATGTTATATGTAATTTGAAGTAATGTCTTAGACCCGTGATGTTTCTGTTGTACCACTCTGAGGGTTATAATGCGAATGGAATGGTGTTCCATTGGTGTTATGCCAACAACTATAGTGTACTACATCATGCAGTGGTATGCTGGGTCACTGTAGTTGGTATCAGAGCATATGCTTTGACCTTAGGTTAGAAACCTAGTAAATGGGTAGAACCTGTAGGTTGGATAGGACTATAGGAAGCCATCTTATCTACACCATATTTCCTTATACGAATGATGGATATTCACTTGAGAATAACCTTGTCACACCTTAGTGGAATTTTTAGGTTATTTTCTTATAGAATGGTTACTTATCTACTATTTGTATTAGGAAGTACCTAACCAGTATTTCGTAAGTAGACAATATATCTTCTACTATACTATTATATACTATGACTAAACTAGAGTAGTATATCACCAAGTCAGAGTACCTCATAAGGGAGTAGTTAATCATGGCGTTATCTTACTAGGAGAAGCCATGAAATGAAGTAAAACTTTGTTATTATCTTTATACTAGTGGTAAATACCAGGGGAGTACGCCCCAAAACCTTAAACAACATGTTACTGTAGGGATAGTAACTGATGTTTGGTTTAACTAAAAGCTATTACAAGAAGTATAGAATCTTATCGAGAGTAACAAATAGGGTTATGCTTATCTAACCCCATGTAATATGCCAAATCCATAGTGGCATGAATAAAAAGGCAGTATTCTTGTAGTACAAGTAGATATATATAGGTTATTAAATTGGTTAAAACTTGAGAATTATTCGTTGTTATAATAAATATGCTTAGAGAAGTTAAGATTAGAAACAAAAGGTAGAAATGTGAGGATGATGTTTAGTATATAACTCCAAGGATAATTATGTTATAACCAGTTATAGAGTGATTTAACCAACTATCTCTAGAGTCGGATCAAATTTTGCCAAAAGTATCCCTTTGCAAATGGGCAAATGGTGTAATTTCGGAGGCAAAGAACATTATGAGCCATGCAAATAGTATATAACGGTAGAAGTCCATACACTAAGAGGTATAAAAAATTGTAGTGTGTAACATCAAAGCCTAAGTACAAGAGATGTTTTACTCGAAATACTGTTTCTACAGGCTTTTGATGTATGTTTGCTAGAGGTAATATTTGGATTTGATGGATTTTATTGGATTTTATTGCGTGACTAGGTATGTGCATGAAGTTTGAACTTTATGGGCATATGCATGATGTTACATGGAGTCCTTACTTGATGTACAGGTCTAGAAGGGAAAATGGGTTCGCGTGAGGGAGAGGCGAATTATCATTTTAATGTTGGAAAGATGAAGGCTCATGAGTTGTTGGAGATACAACAAAAGGAGGCTAACAACGCAATTCTGAAGGGAGGATCAAATCAAAGGCCGTATTTAACCACCAATGAAGAGGTTCTTCAGTATATGAGGAGTATGGAAGAAGGAACAAAGGTTGAAACAGAGAGTCAGAACCAGTTTTACCAGGAGATATTAAAGGTTAGGCAAGAGAATCAATTCAATGAAGTACATCCAAGGGTTAAACTGGTGGAATTTTTAGAAACCAAACCTTGGAGTTTTTCCATGGTTGAAGAACCTGTGGAGGCGGAGAATTGTTTAATGGATACATCCTATAAGCTTAAAAGTGTTGGATGCAAGGATGAAGAAAAGGTGTGCTATGCAACTTATCTATTGACAGGAACCGCAACCACGTGTTGGGAGAAGTCCAAGTTTGTGATCCCAGAAGGAGGTGTCCATACCTGGTATGAGTTCAAAAAGAAGTTTCGAGAAGAATTTGTTCATCAGAACAATGGGAAAAGGAAGGATAATGAAGCCTTAGAGAAAAAGAATCTTCCAGTCATGAAACAAGTACGAGAGTTTAACCGTTTATACAAGTACAATAGTGAGAAAGTAAACAGGGAGGCGAAACGATAAAGGAAGTTCATGAAAGGACTACAAGCAGTTATGAAGATGCAGCTCAGGATTGTGTGTGCAAAGGAGTTCCAGGAATTGGTGGATAGTGCACATATATCAGAAGATGATGAGATTGTTGCACCTAAAGGAAAGAAAAAGAGAATTCAAGAATAGACCACAACAGGTCGGGTCCGAGGACATATGACGAAGAATTGTTTCGATCCACATATGACATACAAAGCCAAGAAAATATGCCACAACTGTGGAATTCGGGGCCATGTTTTAAAGGAGTGTCCAAAACCAAAGATAGTATGTTACCAATGTGGAGAACCAGGACACATGAAAAAGAACTGCTTAAAACCGTAGTTAACTCATGGATCGACAACAGGAGTAATAGAACCAATAATGGATTTATCATCTAATAAAAATATTTAGCCTAATCCAATTGGAGAAAGGAATGTAGGAGCATTTCGGGGGAAATGTAACAAGTATGGAATCCTAGGACACAAGAAATCATGTTGTCCAGATCATCAGGAGGATTATGGAACATCAGTGGGAGGAGACACAGCATCCACCAAATTACCATAAAAAGAAGGTGTAGGTGAAGAAGGTACATCTTCAGGAAAACTGAAGCATGAAACCATAAATGAAGTCAATAACAGCAGGAACCACAATAAAGCAAGTGGTAAGTCAAGGCATTATTAATGATATAAGTTACCTTATACATGCATTTAAGGAGTTAGAGAATTTGCACCGCTATTTCTCAAATATGTGGGTGTACCATCTGTTTTTCCCAAGATTATTAGAACATCTCAAGGGAGAGAGTGAATAATGAAGCATCGAGAGTTGATATCTGGAGTAAGGTTTAGGAGTAAATCAAAACATTCTTAAAAAGTAAAATATAAGGACTAAGTATACCATAAATAGATTAATATTGGAGTCAAGCTATATTTCGCCAAAGTATAAACCAGAATCTTACCTTAAGGAGACTTTCTAAAAACCTAGACACTTCTTGAATAGATGTCTTAATCTGAAAACACTCAAAAGGACCTAATCAGGGCAGAAGTGCTAGATTCAAAAGAATTCTACATATCAAATGGGATTAGTAGTTGGATCATTTCAAATCAGAAGAGGATCCAAGGAAAATCTTGAATGAAGATACAACAATTATCTTCATCCTAGATTTAAAAGAGTTATCCAGATCTGAAGAAGTCAATCTTATCTTCCGAAACGTAAGAGGGTACGAACTTCGGGGACGAAGTTTATTTTAAGGGGGAGAGTCTATAACATCCTAGGATTAGCACCTAGAAATAGAGAGGACATAGGTTTGTGCATTGCATTCATGCATAAGAAAATCCGGGAAATTCTCGCGCAAAACTAAAAGAGCTATAGAGGGATCGGGATCTCTCTTGTACTGAAGGAAACTTTGGAGCAAGTGTGATAGATTTCGACATGACCTTTGTAGAATTCTTTGTTTCGGGGAAAATTTGTTCAAACATGTATTTGAATTTCAAATATGAAATTCAAATGAATTTATAAAATTCACAAATGGAAAATTGGAAATATTTAATAACTTGAAATGAAATGCTTACAAAAATGATATAAAAAGAATTCTTTATTAATATATATATACATATAATATTACATTGATCTTTTACAATAGATAAATAAAAGTAAAGTATCAGGAAACAAATAAGTAGAAAAAGGAATTACATTACTAAAATAAATAAAAAAATTCTTTGTTACAACAAAACATATATGACATTGTCTTTACAAATGAATTGTAAAAGAAAAAGGAAATAAGTAAACTTTATTGAATAAATAAAACAATACAATGTTTTTACAATACTCAAACAGAAAATAAATTACAATATCTAATACAAAGAAACTCCTAAGCTATTGTTCTCTTATCCCTTCATCATCTGGCATTTTGTTTCTTCTTCTCACTTCCTGCAATCTCAACAAAAAGAAAACAAAATAAAAATAAAATAAAAGAATGTTAGTTGGATAGTTAGTTTTACTCTCAGAAGTGAACAGTGAAATGCACTGTTAAGTTTTCATCATTGAACTAATCTGTAAGGGGCAAGTTTCACCAAATTGAGCATTTGTTCTTATCTAGTGAGGGCCTCATTACAATATCACAGGCTTGGAAAGGGGAAACTTTCACCATGGCAGTAAAAGTAATAAGATAAAGATTCCACAAATATCAAGTTTTCATTTGATCTCATCCACACCAGCAGGTCCCACTTGCAAGCAGCTTGCACATCAACATGCAGTTATCTGCTGTCAACACAGGAGCACACCAGGGGAGGATAAGAAGGAACCAGCCGTGGCAGTCACTACTACTAGCTACTCCTTCCACCCCAGATCATTTCTGTGCACTAAAACTCGCAAGCCCCACACATAAACAACCACATTATAGAATCAGATGATCACTGATCTATCCAGCTTTATCAACTAGAAACCAGATCATTCCACCAAACCATCTCTAGCTCTGGTTGCTCCCTAGAGCCATCCAAGAGCTAGAATAAGGGGAAGACAAGATCCAGGAGCACCAGCAGAAGGAAAAGCAGTAGCAGATTCAATAGATCAAGTCAGGAGCACAAGGAGGAGGCCTAGGTGCTAAGAAGAGAAGTAGTTGCAGCTACATCAGAAGAAGGGAGGAAGGCAGGCCACTAAGTAATAGTGGCTGATTAAGATCAACAACAGCCAGCAGCTGCAACAACTCAACAAATCACAGGTTAACCACAAAAATCATGCTCTAGTATCTGTTCTTATTTTCTGCAGTCAAGTAATGGAAGCAAAGAAGGGACTATTGGGTTAGTATTAAAATGTTTCCCTCATTAAAGATGAGGCATTATCAATATAGGAACCCAACTTAGGGAAATCAAGAACTAGTCTTGATTTCCACAGTATTGGCCAGAGGGATCAATTTTTAATCTAAGACAACAATAGTTTATGGATCATGCTAGTATCATCTAGATCAATGGATACATCAGGGACAAGTAGGCAACAAGGCAACATTGGATGATCCATATCAGGAAAGGGATAGAGGCAGCCACCTTGATCCATTTATTCATTGGCAACAGTGCAACTAATCAATCCCTCTAACCAAGTTCAGTTCCTAAATAAAAAGGCAACTTTTGAAATTTTGAGTATTTCTTTTTTGGTATTGTTTACCAACAAGAAATTTAGAAGCCACTAGTTTTAAAATGGCACAAGTAGAAGCTTATTAAGAAAAGCTACAACAGATCAGATGTGTAGCAGGCCAAGCACAACACTAGGGTATCTATCAACCTTAGGAAATTCAAATCATCTTTCCAAATCATTTGATCTAGGAATCATCTATCTAGATATCAAGCAATTAAGTAGATAAAGAAATCCACTTTAAATATTCTAATTCATAATTGCCCAAGATCATGCCTTTGCATGATATGATCATCAATAGCTCATTCAAAACCACTAAGCATATCAGATCATGCATAATAGGAAACCAATATGCACACTCCAATGGAGGCACCACAGTGGTAGCTATTAAGCAAAAGCCTTGCTAAATGAGACAATCACATCAGCCCAAATAAAAGAAAATCATCTTCCTAGCCAAAATCCTAGGAATCATTTATAATTATCTAACTATCATGTTGATAGTATACATATTTGGTCACTTCTTTCCTTACTAAGAATTCAAATCATTTTCCTAAGTATAAAACATTAGGAATCATTCTAAAATAATCACTGCCATATGGATCAACCATAGATGATATACCATTCTATCTACAAGCAACAATGGAATACCAAATCCTTAATCTAGTCTTTAAACTAGAATATCAGCTTTTCATCAAGTAGGATAATAAATCACTTTCTTAGATACTCAAAAATATCCAAGAATCATTCTATATTTTAGAATAAAAGTAACTGAATCAAAGATTCAAGTGCACATTACACACCCTCACATTTTGATTCAAGACAGCCCATAACAGGCTTGTTCCACAACAGCAGTAGCTCAAACAGGTTTGTTCCACAACAGCAGTAGCTCAAACAACACTACAAGCCACTAGTATTAATCATTCCAATCCCATAGTATAGATATCACCAAATAACATCTCTTGGGAATAATTATTCATCCAAACAGCAGCATAGCACTCAGTAGCATCTTTTATGTTCCAATCAGAAACTAGATCAACAGCGTAGATCATTAACCCATAACAAGAACACTGCTAGTAAACCAACTCACAGTCACAAAATCACCATCTTAATTTTACACCTGACATAGTTCATTAGCACATGAGGAACATGGAACAACCAGTTATACTACCACCACTAGCAGTAGATAATCACAACACAATTATGGATCAACACCATCAACGCGAAGGCTAGTCACAAAGGATTGTCGTGTGTACCTGATGCCCATGGCACAACCACAACGGCGTGGCGAGGCAGAGCCCGCGCGACCGAGGTGGCACACCATAGGGAAGGCTTCATCGTACACCACCACCTAGCCAGCATCAACCTCACCACCAAGGCGGCACAGGGAGCACCCATGAGGGGCACAGCATCCTACACCTGCCTAGGATGTTGACTATAGCGAGCGGCAGTGCCAGGATCGACAGCGGTCAGGCCAAGGCAAAGCTAGGGTTTCGGCCAGACGCGTGCAAGGCCACGATGGAGACCAATCGATAAGGAGAAGGGAAGAGGAGGTAGTGGAAGGCCAGCGCCAACCTACGACAGCAGCTGACGACGTCGGATTTGGCCGGTGTTGGTCACGAGGGCGACGACGGCAGCGTGTGCGGGTGAGGTAGAGGAACGAGAGGAGAGTGGGGATTGTGTCACGTGTGTGCAAGAGAAGATAGAGGAGGGAGATGGGCCGTGGTCTAGGTGACCAGAGCCAGTTTTAGTTGGGCCGAGCTGGCCCATGTGCCCAACCAAACGGCCCAAGTTGTTTAAGATAAGAAATAAAGTAAAAATAAAACAAATGAATTACCAAAATAACCTCTAAACCTTTTTAACTATAGAAAATTATAGAAAAATCATAAAAATACATCTAATATGTTAAAATTATCATAAAAATAAGATCTATCTAATAAAAAATATAACTTTACTGATCTAAGTTAATAAAATACAAATAAAGATTAAACACTATTAAACCTTAAGTGAAATTTTATAAAATAAGAAAAACCCTTAAAATAAATAAAACTCATTTTTGTGTATAAAAATAAGTCTACTATTTTATAAAAATACTAACTTAGAGTTTTACAAATAAAATATAAAGCAAATATTTCAAGACACTTAATTCTTTGAAGAATTTTATAAAAATAAAGATAATACTTAAAAATAAATAAAGTTCATTTTTAAGATCTTTAATAAGTATATTTTACCAGAAAAATACTATGTATATTATTCAAAAACATTTTAATAACATTAGATAATAAAACTCATTAACTTATTTTACTTAAATAAAATAACCACTTTGTTAATTCTTTAAATTTATTTACTAAAAAAGAAATAATCACATTTCTTAATAAAACACTAAAATCTTTAAATTTAATTACTAAGTATAAATCCATAATCATAATAAAACTTAAGTATAACTATTAACTTTTAAATACTCTTATTAAATCTTAAAATGTAAATAAAACTCCTTTTAAATAAATATTATATATCACTCATATATAAAATGGTGAATAATCTTCATCTCTTAACCACTCTTAAAATGATTATAAACTCTAACAAATTTATAAAATCATGTAATTATGCTCCCATTAATAAGTTGCATGTTATCAAATTCATCTTTCACTTAAATTGAAAAAGGGATCATCCATAATCATATTGGTCAAAACCCTAAAACGAGATGATGTTCTAAAACTCACTACATCTTAAAATTAACTTCTATTTTTAAAGTTAACTTTGGTCTAAACAGTCATAAACACCTCAGTTGAAGTTTATTCATGTTTTTATAGTTAACTTTGGTCACTTATACCATCAATTAAAATATGATAACTCAACGTCATTCGTAACCATCTCAAACTCTAATATAAAACCTTAACTAAATAGTAGTTTCTTTAAATGTTGTTCTTTTTGCCACTTCAAACAACAAGTCTATAATAGTCGCTTCAACTCTTAACAACTCAACCCAAGGACTTTTATCCTAGTCACTAGATAACAATTAATCATAATCACATTACTTTATCCTTACTTGTATATTTTGGATTGTTAACATTTAAGTTCCTTATAGAGGTAAATTACTTATGAAATAAACTTAAAAATAAACCCAATCTTAAAGAAGATACCTAAGATCAACTTATTTATAATGCTAAGTGAAAGGGCATGTATGCCCCCATGTGTGGTTTTGGTAATTAATGACAATCTCTATGGACTAATGTGTAAATTGAGTTTCACTTGTAGGTTTGTCCATTGGCATCGCTTGGGCCATGTGTTGGTCTCAAGGTTGGAAGATGAAGAAATGTCCAAGGGCTTTGTGCCCATTGGAATCATGAAGAAAGAAGGAGCTTGAAGGTCGATCAAGGCATGTGCAAAGAGTTGCATCAAGTTGGATCAACCTCAAGTAGGGATGAAGAAGGGCGAGCTCAAGATGCGCCATCTCTAGAAGATCTCATGCTTGAAGCTTGCCATCCTCATGCTCATGGAATGATGAAGACAAGTTCAAAGAAGAGGTTTCCCCATGGAGTATGGGGGAGCAATTTGCAAGTCTTCATCTTCATCAAGCAAGAGCATCCAAGAAAGGTGTTCCCACTATAGAAGAACAAGACGGTCTACATCAAGTTCAAGTGGGTTGCTCAAGGCAAAGGTATGTTCTTGATAGGGCTTCTCTTTTGCCGGTCTCGTGTTGTTAGTTGGGAGACCGGGTTTAGGATAGATAGCCGTACTATCAAGAGGGGCTCTCAAGCGGGTGTCTTGTTTGCATCGTTCGGAGAGAGCTCAAACCTTTGCATTCATAGCATCATCTTTCTTGGTTATTATTTGGTTCTTGTCCATGAGAGGATCTAGAGCTTGTGGTCATCATCATAACAAGCTCTAGTTCATCATCTAAGGATTTCACTTGCATATCTTATTGCGGTTTTTGATCTTACGAGTTTTCCGGCTCCACACCTTGGGGGATACTTCACATATATATTCATAGTATTTTCTTCCAAGGAGATACCCAATATTCGTCGTTATATTTCCAACAAAATTGGTTTCATCCCGTTTGGAGTTCGGATGCAAAAGTTATTGCGTTTCTGGTTTTCTGGTTTCTAGAATTTCCCTGGCCGGAAGTTCCGGCTTGCCATCGGAAGTTCCGCTAGGGCATTTTTGCCGCTGAAAGTTCCGGTGGAAGTTCCGGGTCTTCTTCGCCACGCCAAGAACCTTCTTTTGATGTGCTATTTGACGGAACTTGGGAATTTCCACCGGAAGTTTCGCTCTCACCGAAGTTTGACGCCATGGCCAGAAGTTCGCCAGCCGAAAGTTCCGGTTGAATTTCCGCTCTTGTTCCGCTCACGTTCAGAACCTTACTTTTGTTGTGTCTATTTGACATCGTAACTTTCACCGAAGTTTTGCTCCCACCGGAAGTTCCGTGAACCGCCGGAAGTTCCACCATGATTCGCTTTTTTCAGTTTCATCCGATTTTCGACCGTTGGCTGTGTGCCACCGGAAGTTCCGGCCTCCCACCGGAAGTTCCGGCCAGGTGTCGCGAATGCCCATATCGGGTAGATCTGGGAGCCCTTTAAAAGGGGCTCCTCTTCCCCTTCATGGGGATAAGCTTTTCTTCTTGGTTCTTGGCTTTCTCTCTCTCCTCCATTGTCAACCTTGAAGAAGCTTTCCCTCTCCCTTTCCCCTCCTATGGTTCTTGCATCTTTTTGAGGGATTTGAGAGAGGAGATCTAGATCTACAATCCCCCCAAGTCAAATCCCTTCTTTGTGAAGGAATCATTGAGATCTAGATCTTGGAGAGTTTTGTGTTCTCCTCTTGTGTTCTTCCTCCCTTATTCCCCCAATAGCTTTTGTAGCTTTGTTGGAATTTGGGAGAGAAGGACTTGCCCTTGCATTTGGTGCATAGTTTTGAGTTCTACTCTTGTGTTCTTCCTCCCTTATTCCCCCAATAGCTTTTGTAGCTTTTTTGGAATTTGGGGGAGAAGGACTTGCCCTTGAATTTGGTGCATAGGTTTGAGTTCTCCTCGGAGATTCGGCGAGTTCAAGCTTGTGAGATTGTTTCTCTTGGGTTCCTTGGAACCCTAGACGGTTGGGTGGTTGTATTGTTGACCTTTTGTGGTCTTGTTGACCTTTTGTGGTCTTGTAGCCTTTTGTGGCGTTGTTGGCCTTTTGTGGCATTGTTGGCCTTTTGTGGCTTTGTTGTTGGGAGCCTCCAGTTGAGTTGTGGAGTTAGCCCCAATCTTGTACGGGTTCGGTGACCGCCCTCAAGCGTCCCATACTGGAGCAAGTGCCCGCCTTTTGTGGTGCGCACTTGGGAGAATAGGGTGAGCCTTTTGTGGCGTCGGTGAGTTGCGTGCTTCCGCATCCGGGGTGAGGCCTTGTGTGGCGTTGGGTGAGCATCGATCCACCACACCTCGAGGTGAGCCATTTGTGGCGTTCGGAGAGCATTGCGCCATCGCACCTCTCCAACGGAGACGTAGCTTCTTTGGAAGTGAACTTCGGGAAACAAATCTTCGTCTCCGCGCCCATCGGTTATCTCTCAACCGAACCCTTTACTTATGCACTTTACATTGTGATAGCCATCGTGCTTGAAGTATTTATACCTTGTTATCACCTTGTTGCTTCTATTGCTTAGCATAGGTTGTTGGTGCACCTAGGTGAACTTAGTGGCTAGGTTTTGTGCTCAATAAATTAAACGTTAGTTTTATTCCGCATTTACTTGAGCCTAAACCGTAATAATTTTCAAAAAGCCTATTCACCCCCCCCCCCCCTCTAGGCGACTTCCTTTGTACTTTCACTAAGGGTTTCACTTAGCTTTTCAGAATAAAAGCAACCTTTGAAGAAATGTTTTTGAAAACTTGCATTACCTACGACTTATGGTCTGTGGCTGTAGATAGTGCATCAAACACTTCTCTTTAGTGAACTTGCTGAGTACGCTCGTACTCAACCGTATCTTCTTAACCCTTGCTAGATCTCAGAGAAACCAATGGCGTTCCCAGGAAATAAGTTACTTGAAGAGTTGAAGATATCTGATGGAGATCAACAGAGTCGAAGACCTTACCGGAATCTATCGAAGTCAAGCTGAAGCGTAGAATATAAATAAAACTCCTAGAATCTAAAACCTACTTCCATAGAACAATACTATAGTAGTACTTTCAAGCCTTATACATATACTGATAGTAGTACATCTAAAGTAAACTCCGAGTGGATCTTTCTGGTTCTTTCTCTATAATATTCCTCACTGTTTGAGGAAGTTCTCTAGATATTTTGTAATATGTTATATGTAATTTAAAGTAATGTCTTGGACCCGCGATGTTTCTGTTGTATCACTCTGAGGGATATAATGCGAATGGAACGGTGTTCCATTGGTGTTATGCCAATGACTATAGTGTACTACATCATGCAGTGGTATGCTGGGTCACCGCACTATCCCATATCAAAATGACAAGGCAACAGACAATGAGCATCTCAGCGATCTTTTTATTTGCTATTTGCATAGGTTTTTATTAAGGATGCTTCACAGATTGTTCACTATGGTTATGCTGCAAGTTTCCACCATGATTAGGCATGGCTTAGGCTAGCCGCCCAGGCGTTTCTCTAACAGATATGCAATACTCCATGAACTTACAAGCCCCCCTTTTATTTCACACCGCCGACATCCATAAACAAAATATCATGATATCAACTTGGTAATTTGTACAGGTGTTGAAAGTGTCCCCCATGATAGCATCGTTCTGCTAATTCCCAACTTATAAGTGCAAGCATATAATAACATAGATGACACAATGGTTCAAGTTTATTAGGTGCAAGAAGTAAAGTGTGCCATCAAGTTTGTGAGAGCTTTAATCACTAATTTTCTCATAACAAGTTTAATTTATAAGATAGATAAAAACATGAATATACTTGGAATGGTGTAACACACCATGCATAGGAATTTATAGTAGACTCTTTGGAATAATGGTTTCTTAGGAGTTGGATGCATGAGTAGAGCTTACTCAGTACAAGTGGAGGCTAGCAAAAGACTGGGAGCGACCAACTAAGAGAGCAATAATGGTCATAATCATGCAGAGCAACAAAACACTATAAACTAAAGCATAAAGTGGTATCACAAGTCAAAAACTAAATGATCATAGAGGCTAAGGTGACTGGTTCATAGTCTTAACATGGTGTAAGCATGTGCCAAGTCAACCCAAACAAAGCATCAAAGGAGAACACCACAATATTATGCTTTTGTATGCTAAAACAACGCATGATTCTTTCAAGGCACATTAGGAAATCTCAATTGTTTGGAACAAGTCATGTTATAGCAATAATCACTAAGCTTAAGGTCAAAGCAACATCTAGCATGACCTGATAAAGTCTAAGGCACAGTCAAAGCAAGCTCCCTTTTGTACCACTTAAGCATGAAACTTTCCTACTCTTCTCCAACACCAATCAACTTATTTCAAACAAAATAGCGAATGCGGGGGTTAAAATAATTTATTCATCAAACCAAACAAAAGAAAACTAAAAGCAAAAACTAAGACGCTCCAAGAACAACACAACAGTACATGAAACAATAAAAATGAAGTGTCTAGAAAGAGACATGAGATTTTTTATTAATGAAGAAGGGGATGTCTTGGGCATCCCCAAGCTTTGAAGCTTGTAACTCTTGAATATTTCTTGGGGTGACACGGGGTGGCATCCCCAAGCTTGATATTTTTTCCATTCTTCGTCTCATCACATCGTTCTTTCCCTACACTTGAAAATTTCCTTCATACAAAAACTTCACACAATTCCTCATTAGCAACATTAGTGTATTCAAGATAATAAGCCTTTGGGTTTAGTTTCAACACAAGTAAAACTTCCATTAGAACACAAGATATTGTAGCAATTCCTTTTAAAATCTCAAGTGATCAAAGAGAACTCAAAAAGAAACCGATAAGAGGCAAATGCAAATAATGGCAGAAATCTGTCAAAACAGACCAGCAGGTAAAAACCGTTTTTTTCGAAGACCTTATGTTGCTCAAATCGAAAAGTGTTGAACTAACAAAAGTTAGATAACAACCTGGGGCATATGCTTAGAAAATTACAGCTCAATCCGACGTACAGGGTTTTCACGAATTTTTATAGTGAAGTACAAAAATCTTTTTCGGGACAGCAACTTCCCCAAATCTTACTTCTCTCTCATTAGAGGTTATTCTTGGCACGAAAACCACACAAAAAGGATAAGTAGAGGTTATTACAGAAGTAATAACTTCCAAGACTCAACAAAAGAAAAACCTACTGAAATTTGGGTTATCTCCCAATTAGTACTTTTCTTTAATGCCTTTAAGTTAGGCATAGGAAGCAAGAATCAAGTATTTTCGAATGAAGAAGCATTAACATCAAATTTTGCTTTAATAGGAGGAGCAAAAGGTATCTTCTCTCTCTTTTAGGGAAGTGTTCTATACCTTTCTTGAGTGGAAATTGATATTTAATGGTGCCTTCCTTCATATCAATAATGGCACCAACAGTTCTAAGAAAAGGTCTTCCCAAAATAATAGGACAAGAAGCATTGCATTCAACATCCAAAACATGAAATCAACAGGGACAAATTCATTGTTAACCATAATAAGAACATCATTAATACTCCCCATAAGTTTCTTTTTGGCATTATCATCAAGTTGGACATCTAAATAGCAATCTTCCAAAGGTGGCAAATCAAACATTTCATAAATCTTTCTAGGCATAATAGAGACACTAGAACCAAGGTCACATAAAGCTTTGAGATCAAAATCATTCACTTTCATATTAATGATGGGTTCCCAGGAATAGAAGCTTTATGTTTCATTTTTTCTTCTTTAATTGTAATGAGAGCATATGTAATGTGTTTTGCAAAAGCCATATTCATAGCACTAGCATTAGGACTTATAGCAAGCTTTTGTAGGAACACAATTACTTCAGAAATATTGCAACATCAAGATCAAAATCAAACTTAGCATCCAATGTAGTAGAACTATTGTTTCCCATATTTCGAAAAAATTCAGCATTTTTATTGGGTTTAGGCATTGTTGTAAAAGGAGTGGGGACTTCTTGTGATTTGCTAGCATCAACATTGGTGGTGGTAATAGTACAAATACTATTATTTCTAGAAATTTCATCTTCTCTTGCCCACTTAGCATGCAATTTAGCTAATAGTCTAACATTTTCATCAATTCTAACTTTTATGGCATTAGTAGAAGCAAAGGGATTTTCCATGGTTTCAGGTTTAGCAGACATTTTATTAATCAAAGAGGATTGTGCTTCAGACAAAGATGAAATATTTTTTCAGCATTCAAAATTTTGGATTGTAAACCAGGAATTTCCCTATTCAAATTCTCAAGTTGATGACTAATATTTTTCAAAATAGTAGATTGTTCCTCCATGGTTTTAGTGAATAATTTATTCTACTAATATTGCAGTTGCATGAAGTTTTTAGTGGATCTTTCAACTTCCAGAATCCTATCTTCACTAGGCATTCCAGATTTACCATGATAAGTATTGCTATTATTAGGAGGATATGGCCTATAATTATTATTACCATAAACATTGTTTCCAAAATTATTATTTCTAATGAAGTTCACATCAACTTGCTCTTGTTGAGCAACCATAGAGGCTAAAGGAACATTATTTGGATCAATATGAGCTTTTCCATTAACAAGCATAGACATAATGTCATCAATTTTATCACTCAAGGAGGAGGTTTCTTCAACAGAATTTACCTTCTTACCTTATGGAGCTCTCTTAGTGTGTCATTCAGAATAGTTAACCATCATATTATCAAGGAGTTTTGTTGCAGCACCCAAAGTAATGGTCATAAAGGTACCTCCAGCAGCAGAATCCAATAGATTTCTTGAAGAAAAATTCAGTTCTGCATAAAAAGTTTGGATAATCATCCAAGCAGTCAGTCCATGAGTGGGACAATTCTTTACCAAAGATTTCATTCTTTCCCAAGCTTGAGCAACATGTTCGTTATCAATTTGTTTAAATTTCATTATTTAACTTCTCATAGATATAATCTTAGCAGGAGGATAGTATTTTCCAATAAAAGCATCTTTGCATTTAATCCAAGAATCAATACTATTTTCGGGCAAGGATAGCAACCATTCTTTAGCTTTTCCTCTCAAAGATAAAGGAAACAATTTAAGCTTAATAATATCTCCATCTACATACTTATATTTTTGCACCTCACAAAGTTCAACAAAATTATTAAGGTGAGCAGCAGCATCATTAGAACTAGCACCAGAAAATTGCTCTTTCATAACAAGATTTAGTAAAGCAGGTTAATTTCATAAAAAGTAGCATCAGGAGCATGTGGAGCAATAGGTGTGCAAAGGAAATCATTGTTGTTGGTGCTAGTGAAGTCACACAACTTGGTGTTTTTAGAAGTGTTCATTTTTGCAAAAGTGAAGCAAGCCAATAGAAGTAGTAACTAATATTTTTGTGTTTTTGATAAGAAAAGGCAAACCAAACAAAACTAAAAAACATTGTAATTTTTTTGATAGAAAGAAACAAGTAAAACAAATCAAAATAAACTAAGAAAAACAAAAAGAAAGTAAAGAGATTGGTTGTGAGAGACCCCCCTTGCGAGAATCTTCTTTGTCCCTGAAAGGTGACTAACGAGGAGGAAGAGATTGAAGCTGTCCTTAAATCCCCGGCAACGGTGCCAGAAAATCTTGATGTGGCTCGGTTGACGTAGAGTCTGTTGGGAGACCCCAAGAGCAAGGTGTGATGAGCACAGAAGCAAGTTTTCCCTCAGTTATGAAACCAAGGTTATCGAACCAGTAGGAGTAAGGAAACAACTCCAAGGTGTTGCTAACAACTTGGAACCTGCACAACACAAACTCAAAACTTTGCCCCAACTTACAGTGAGGTTGTCAATCTCACCGGTTTGCTGAAAACAAAGGATTAAACGTATAGTGTGGAAGATAGTAATTGCTTGTAGAAAGTAAACAGTAATAGTAGATGATGTATCAATGATAAAGGAATTGATCGGGGTCCACAGTTCACTAGAGTTGTTCTCCTTAAGATAGATAGCATGTTGGATGAACAAATTACAGTGGGGCAATTGACAGATTGAGAAAGCATAACAATGCATATACTATACATCTTGACTCCTTTGGGATTTGATTGGCATTACAACATAATACATAGACAGTAATCCAACTGCATCTATGACTAATAATCCACCTTCAGGTTATCATCTGAACACCTTCCAGTAATAAGTTGCAAGCAACAGATAATTGCATTAAGCAATGTGTGTAAAATAAACAATACAATTTCCCCATGGACTTGTTTTCTCCCTAATAGCAACAGCATATCTACAACCTTAGATATTTCTGTCACTTCCCCAGATTACTAGAGGCATGAACCTACTATCGAGAATAAATACTCCCTCTTGAAGTTGCAAGCATCTACTTGGCCAAGATAGCTACTAACAACAGAGAGCATGCAAGATCACAAATAACAAAGACATGATAGAATCAATAATCAATCTGACATAGTATCTCAATATCCATCGGATCCCCACAAACACAACATGTATGATTACAAATAGATGATCTTGATCATGAACGGAGCTCACAAGATCTAAACATGATAGCACAAAGGAGGAGAAACAACCATCTAGCTACTGTATGGACCCATAGTCCAAGGGTGAACTACTCACGCATCACTCCGGAGGCTAGCATGGTGATGAAGAAGGCCTCCGGGATGATCTCTCCCCTTCGGCAGGATGCCCGGAAGAGCTTCAGATCCCCCGCGATATAGGGACAATGGTGGCGGCAGCTACGGACTGTTTCGTAGAGATTTGATCGGGTCCTTAGGGTTTCTGTATCGGGGTGCTTTTATAGGCGAAAGGGCAAGGTCGGTGGGCGCCCGAGGGGCCCACACCTAGGGCTGCCCCCCTAGGCCATGCCGCCCTAGGGTGTGGCCTCCTCGAGGCCCCCATTCGGCTGCCTTTCGGACTCCGTGTTCCTTCTGGTAAAATATTGACTTTGTCTTTTGTCCCGAACAATTCCAAGAATATTTTCTTACTAGATTATCTGAAACCAAAAATAGCAGAAAACAGGCAACTGGCACTGCGGCATCTTGTTAATAGGTTAGTTCCAGAAAACGTATAAAAACATCTGAAAGTATAGACAAAACATAAGAAAGTCGATACAGAACAAGCATGGAGCATTAAAAATTATAGATACGTTTATGACGTATCACCCCTCAGGTGTTATTCCCGAGAATATGTTTCAGTATTCACACCGGCTCAGCGTGCTCAAGCTTTCGAGGTGTACCTTCAGTTTCTCATTGCCACCCTTCCTCTGTCCCTACAACCTGCGATTCCTGTGGCTTGACCACCGCGAAGACCTCCTAGCATGAAGAAGCACCACAATTCATCACACCACAGATGTAGACAAGGATAAGGAGTTGGACGACAACACCACGATGTTGTGGGAATGCTTCCAAAGCTTGTGGGTGCTTGACGTGCGCTACACAGATTGGGTTTAGATCTTGTCTACACAGGTGATGGATCTCATGACCCAGCTGAGGGAGCTGAACGTGATGGGAGCCAAGAACTAGGACATGAGCCATTTACAGGGATGTCTGTGAAACATTCACAAGCTCCATGTAACAAAGTCCACGTGCTTCTTCAACAACGATGTGTTCTTAGAGATGGAAAGCATGGAGCTTCTTGATTTTTCAAGAAATACCATTGGACAAGGCATGGCAAGCTTATCTAGGCCAGCAAGTAACAGTAGTCTTAAGACTGTCATTATTGATAGATGTGATGGATTAAAATGATCTCTCTTAGGGACTGCAAAGAATTGAAGAACCTGTTCTTTAAAGGTTGGTGGTCCAGTCTCGAGGAGCTGGATCTCTCAGACACAAAAATAAAAAACCCTTGACCTTGGAAGTGTGCAATCCACACTCCCCAAGCGGATCACCCTGCTGGGTTACAAGAAGCTTCGTGCAATATTGTGGCCAGAGGGTTTGGTACGGCCGAATGTGCTAAGGATTGACACCACATCAAAATAAATATCCGCTGAAGGAGGGGAAGCACTATGTGTACATCCACATGCCGATCGATCCCTCCAGCAGAACAAAGAAGAATTGTATAAGGATGGATGGCAGATTTCTCTTATGGATGTGAGGCTCCTAAGCCTAAGGTCGCTTTTTCGTGTAGAAGGTTATTTGTGGAATGAAGCCTTCTTACATATTGATATATACTCTCCAACTTTTGCTGGTGATTGTAACTTCCAAGGAAAAAGCAGTGACAAACTAGTGCAAGTCCAGCCGCGTACAAGTACCATAATGGATACCGAGTACAGAGACCTTTTGAAGGATGACCCAGTTGGAGTGATGATGATGTGGGAGTGCTCTAGGATACGTAGATGGGAGGACCTAGACAGAACATGTATCATAAAGGTGATCACTAGGCAGGCCAACAACTTCTTGGAGGATGCGGGTTATAGTACTAGTTCTTTAGGATTGCCTTATTTCATATGTCAAACGACTAACTCGCTGCATGTGTACGATAACCGTCCATCACCAGTATCCCTGGACCTTCCAGCGCACCAGGATGGCCATATCTAATATGGTGTCGGGTCGGGAGGTGCTCCAAGTTAAACATAGTCTTCACTCTTCCCCGGGGAAGTGAGGTGCTCCAAGTAGTCATGGTCGCTTTAAATTTGGCAAGTAATATCTTGGCGTGGTGAAGGAATGCGACCATGACCACGACCTCCTCTGTTGGCACCACAGTTTTGATGATATTGGTGTTGTTGATTCCCATTTTGGCGACCAATTTGACAACCATGATTACAGTCATATCCACCATTATCTTGGTGATTGTTATAGAAGGGGCGGCGTCCACGAGAGACAATATTTGCAGATGATGTAAAAGAACCAGAGTCTTCTCCAGAATTGTCCAACATCTGTTGGCGATAATCATACGCCGAGAGTTGAGCACATAAATCCTGTAGAGTAGTTGCGAAAATGGCGTTTATGGAGGCGACCAAGGAGTTAAGCACATAGATCCTGCATAACCTTTTTTTTGTAGGGGATAGGGGGCTAGAAAGCCCCAGAAGCATATCATTAATAAGCGATGGGATAACATTTTATAGTCAGGCCATTGGGGGCTAGAAAGATCCCTCCACCGGAGAAGAACTCTGTTTCCCGGACGACGAGGACACCAAACGACGAAGATAACTCCATGCATCTACTGCTGGAGTTGATTCGATCTAGCTACTGCTTCCACTGTGCTCGAACCAGTGAGCCCACGAATGAACCGCCATTGAAGAGGAGCAGATGGCACGCCGTTGTACCTCCTCTCCTTGCCTTCATGGCTGGCTAGAGAGGGAACAGCAAAGCAGCACTTCCACTTCTCTAGATGGATGCACACCATCGGCCCCTCCAACCACTGCATCACCACACCATCCCACTCGCCATCCTCCTCCATCCTCCCGCCACCACGGCCGACCAGAGAGTTGGGGTAGCGCTGCCAAGAAAGTTGATGCAGGAGCCAACAAGTACCGAATCGACGGCTTTATTGAAGGAGAAGCTCTCCGCCTCGCTCACTATTCCAATCACCGTAAAATTGCTCATATTTTTAATTTTATTAGGATAGTGAGGTGGGTCTTATGTACCATCCTCTATTTTATATCTGCTCTTTTGGATGTTAAAATAGTGTCTGGGCAATAAATAGGAGCATTACTAACCGATTTATTGAATGTTGTCGATCAATGGTGCTTTCCTTCTTCCGGGAGAATATGTGCTGAAATTAGATGTAGATGCACGGTGCTCTTCCTCTTCTTCAAGGAGAAAATGGCTAGGGCTTTGCAAAAAAACTGTAGTAAGCTTGTAATTCAGGTCATGACTCTTGCATGGTGGTTTTGTTATTGCTAAATGAAAGCTGATAATTTGATTCGTGAGACCTGGTATGTGATATGTCCATTACATAATCCATTACAGAAGCAAGCATAGCATTATGAACTTGTTCATCCTCATGACATTTATTGGAACAGATCAGGCCACTGCAAATGTGTTGGAGTAACAGTGAGTCGATTATATGTGCAGACTGGCCACAAAGAACCGCTTTTTTACTATACTACGTTAGAGCTACACATTTTAACTAAATCCGGTTTTGCACTCGTGAACAAGACACTTCTCCAAAGCCGTGAGTAGCCAACATGCAAGCAGCGGAAGCAAAAGACATCCACACAAGCAGATCAGGCGAGATGACTACTTAACATACAGGGAGCATACATCCAGCCACACGCAACAAACATCTACATCGCATAGGACAACCATTGACATACTGACAATACATTTCTGCAACCTTCATTGCCATGACACTGCTCACCATGCATAAGTCACTAGTAGAAAACAGGTCTTTCGTCGAGGCCACTAGTCCCGCGCCCCAAATCATAGGTCCCGGCCCGTTAGATCCCATTAGTCCCGGTCTGAGACACAAACCGGGACTAAAGAGCTCTGGCCCTGCCGCTCGCTGTGGGCACCCCCTTTAGTCCCGGTTTGTATCTCAGACCGGAACTAGTGGTCTGGCTCTATATATATGCACAGCCTCCTCCCCCTCTCAACTGTTTTTTTCCTTGTGGGAGAGGTGGTGTTGTTGTGCTATTTTTTTCTTGTTCATATGCACTAGAGGTGTTCGGTGAAATGTCTATTAGAGCGATGCGAGTTTATGTCACACAAGACAGACATGATATGAGGTGCCCGAGCCACACTTAAGTTTTCTCACCTTTGTTTCCAAGTGTAATAAAAGGTTAGCAACTATTTTCTCGTTTAGACCGTGCGGTACAAATTTTAGCATAGTGATTGCGTTTGACATATTTGTATGATACATATGAGCCATCCATGGATGTACGATGACCGACGCTCTGCCGCTTTCAGAGAAGGCGTGCGTTTTTTCGAGTTGTGGCCGAGGAGAACAAGCGGCGGGATGGTTTTATGTGGTGTCCATGTGTTGATTGTAGGAATGAGAAGGCTCACACTTCCGCAAGAGTCATTCAGAGCTACCTGCTTCGGTCTGGTTTTATGTCCGGCTATAATTTTTGGACCAAACACGGAGAAAGAGGGGTTATAATGAAAGACGTCGATGAAGAAGAGAACGATGATAACAACTACCGATCTATGTTCCCTGAATACGCTGATACTGCAATGGAAGACAATGAAGAAGAAGGAGGTGAAGAACGGGGACCAGACCGGCCCACTGATGATCTTGGTCGGGTCATTTCTGATGCAAAGCGAGACTGCAACACAGAAAAGGAGAGGTTGCAGTTTGAGCAGATGTTACAGGACCACAACAAACTGTTGTACCCAACTTGTGAAGATGGCCAGAAGAAGCTGGGTAGCACATTGGAGTTGCTGAAGTGGAAGGCAGAGACCGGTGTGACTGACTCGGGATTTGAGAAGTTGCTGGTACTCATAAAGAGGTTGCTTCCAAGAAATAACGAATTGCCCGCCAGTACATACGAAGCAAAGAAGCTTGTCTGCCCTCTCGGATTAGATTTGCAAAAGATACATGCGTGCCCTACTGACTGCATCCTCTACCGCGGTGAGAACACGAGAATTTGGATAAATGCCCGGTATGCACTACATTGCGGTATAAGATTAGAAAAGATGACCCTGATGATGTTGATGGCGAGCCACCCAGGAAGAGGGTTCCTGCCAAGGTGATGTGGTATGCTCCTATAATACCATGATTGAAACGTTTGTTCAGAAACAAAGAGCATGTCAAGTTGTTGTGATGGCACATGGAAGAACGTAAGAAAGACGGGATATTGAGGCACCCCGTTGATGGTCGACAATGGAGAAAAATCGAGAGAGACTTCCCGGACTTTGCTGGTGACGCAAGAAACTTATGGTTTGGTCTAAATACAGATGGCATGAATCCTTTTGGGGAGCAGAGTTGCAGTCATAACACCTGGCCCGTCACTCTATGTATCTACAACCTTCCTCCTTGGTTGTGCATGAAGCGGAAGTTCATTATGATGCCAGTGCTCATCCAAGGCCCAAAGCAACCCGGCAACGATATTGATGTGTACCTAAGGCCATTAGTTGATGAACTTTGTGGGCCTAACCAGGTTTACATGTGTAGGATGAGCACAAACAGGAGCCATTCGACCTACGATCGTTGCTGTTCGTAACCATCAATGATTGGCCTGCTCTTACTAACATCTCAGGACAGACGAACAAGGGATATAATGCATGCACACACTGTTTAGATGAGACTAAAAGTATATGTTTGGAAAAATCTAGGAAGAATGTGTACCCGTACAATCGGCATTTTCTTCCGCCCAGACATCCCTTAAGGAAAAAAGGCAAGCATTTCGATGGCGAGGCGGATCACCGGAAGAAGCCTGCCCCCCGTACTGGTGCTGATGTATTTGGTATGGTCACGGATTTAAATGTAATATTTGGAAAGGGTCCCGGAGGACAACCTGTTCCGAAAGACGCCGACGGACACGCACCCATGTGGAAAAAGAAATCTATATTTTGGGAGCTACCCTATTGGGAAGTCCATGAGGTCCGCTCTGCAATCGACGTGATGCACCAGACGAAGAATCTTTGCGTGAATATTCTAGGCTTCTTGGGCTTGTATGGGAAGTCAAAAGATACACCGGAAGCACGGGAGGACCAGCAACATCATAAAGGACGAGACGGCAAGAATCCATGGCAGTTTCAAGGGCCTGCCAGCTACGCTCTTACCAAGGAAGAGAAGGAAATATTTTTTGAAGTCCTTTTCAGTATCAATGTCCCGTCTGGCTTCTCGTCTAACATAAAGGGAATAGTAAATATGAAATAGAAAAAATTCCAAACCCTAAAGTCCCATGACTGCCATGTGCTTATGACGCAATTGCTTCCGGTTGCATTGAGGGGGATTCTACCGGAAAATGTTCGGCTGGCCATTGTGAAGGTATGTGCATTCCTCAATACAATTCCTCAGAAGGTAATCGATCTAGAAAGTCTATCAGGGTTACAGATTGATGTGGTCCAATGTCTGGTCAGCTTTGAGTTGTTATACCCTCCATCTTTCTTCAATATTATGACGCACCTCCTAGTTCACCTAGTTGAAGAGATTAGAATTCTCGGTCCTGTGTTTCTACACAATATGTTCCCCTTAGAAAGGTTCATGGGAGTCTTAAAGAAATATGTTCATAACCGTGCTAGGCCAGAAGGAAGCATCTCCAAGGGCTATGGAACATAGGAGGTCATTGAGTTTTGTGTTGACTTTCTTCCTAACCTTAAGCCGATTGGTGTTCCTGAATATCGGTATGAGGGGAGGCTGACTGGAAAAGGCACACTAGGAAAGAAAACAATGGTATGTATGGACAGGGATTATTTCAATAAAGCACACTACACAGTTCTACACAATTCCACCTTGGTGGCTCAGTATATTGAGAAACACAAGATTATTGTACGCTCGGAAAACCCGAGGAAGCCTGACTCCTCGATTAAAGTGGAACACGAGGACACTTTCGGCAGTTGGTTGCAGAAACATCTCATGAATAACAACATTGTTGAAGATCAGTTGTACTTGTTGGCACGGTTACCATCTTCGACTATATGTACTTTCCAAGGGTACGAGGTAAATGGTAATACATTTTACACGATCGCCCAAGATAAAAAGAACACTAACCAAAACAGTGGTGTCCGCTTTGATGCAACAGATGACAATGGGAAGAAGGACATATATTATGGGTACATAGAGGAGATATGGGAACTTGAGTATGGACCTACTTTTAAGGTCCCTTTGTTTCGGTGCAAATGGGTCAAGATGACAGGAGGCGGGGTACATGTAGATGAAAAGTATGGCATGACAATAGTGGATCTCAACAATCTTGCGTACATGTACGAACCATTCGTCCTAGCCAACGATGTGGCTCAGGTTTTCTATGTGAAGGACATGTCTACGAAACCGAGAAAAAGAAATCAACAAAAGAATACATCGTCCGATGAGCCAAAGCGCCACATAGTTCTTTCAGGAAAAAGAAACATCGTGCGAGTGGATGAGAACACAGATATGTCAGAAGATTATAATAAGTTTCATGAAATCCCGCCCTTCAAAGTGAAAACTGACCCAAGCCTCCTGTTAAATGATGAAGATTCTCCATGGCTACAACGCAGAAGAAAACAACAACACTAGATAGGGATGTTGGTGATCTATGTAATATATTAAACCTTTTATGTAATCATATTGTGAGTCAAACATTTTACCCAGATCCACATGCATGCAACATTGGTCATCTTGCTCAATCAAACTGGACGACGACTCCCAGTGCCTAAGCTGCGGGAGGTGAAAACCCAAAGAGACGGAACCATCACACGAGCATAGCTCAGGTGAGATCCCTGAAGAATCTGCCAGGTATCATCAACCCTGGTGTCCAACACAGCCATATAGTGATGGACGTGCTCGTCCTCCTCCCTGACACAACGATGTACCACCTCCTCGGTGGCCGGCTCCCTCTGCACCCTTCCTGGACCAGGCGACCTCCACCAAAGAAGCTCCGGGTCGACGACGACACCCAGATTCCTCACCAAGCTACGCGTCCCGGAAGGTAGCACCATCCAGTGCCAGCCTGGCGGATCCCAGTCTCGGACATGCCCGGCGGAGCCTAGTACTCCATCGTTGCCGCTGAGTCGACTACGAGGATGCGGGATGGGCATCCTAAAGTAGGCGGCGAGGAATGTGTGTACATGTGGGTGGACATGACGGTCGCACTATAAATAGAGGGAAAGGGCGGGCAAGCCTATAAATAGAGGAAAAGTCCTATAAATAGAGGGTTCATCTTTAGTCCCGGTTGGAGAAACCAACCGTGACTGAAGGGATTACGGCGGGTTGGGCCTAATGATAGGGGTGAGTGTCAACATTATGCCGTGCGGCTTGTACCTTGTCCCGGATGGTGTCGCCAACAGGGACTAAAGATGAACCTTTAGTCCCGGTTGGAGACACCAACCGGGACAAAACACGAGTGAGCATTAATAATAGGGGTGAGTGTCGACATTATGTCGTGAGTATCGACACTATGCCGAACTACTTGTACTATAAATAGGCCAGTCCTCCAGCCAGTTTGAGGCATCTCCAAGATTGATGGTTTGCGAGAGCAGGGACACCACTACGGCCAGCTTGAGGGATATGCCGCCGGAGCCCAGTCCTCCGGCATCTCCAACAAGATGGCCATAGAGGCACTCCCTAATATGTGAAACTAGCTAGTTAGCTCCCAGACGTATTAATCTAGTTAGAGAAGTTACAAGTTGCAAGATGGTGTGCGAAAGCAGGGACACCACTACGGCTAGTTTCAGGGACATGCCGCCGGAGGCCAGTCCTTCGGCATCTCCAAGAAACTGGTCATAGAGGCACTCCCTAATATGTGACCACACGTGTTTGGAGATCAGATCTTCATGGTAAGTATGAATCAGGACAACATCTTCATATTTTGGGAAAGTCGTAGTACGAATCGCAACTAAAGGCCCCCTTTAGTCCCGGTCCAACCACAAAACGGTACTAACACTCAAGACATTTATTAATATTTAAAAACTGAGACTATGGAATCGGGACTAAAGGCCCCCTTTAGTCCGTTCCAGCCACAAATCGGGACTAACACTCAATATGTTTATTAATATTAAAAACCCTTTAGTCATAATCATGCCTAGTCCTATAGTATGTAGCTTCAGGGTCTTCTTCGTCAGCATCATCGTCATCGTCATCGTCACCTGCCACTCCGGGGAGCCTTAGCCCAGCCATGGCATATACGGGGGGCACCTGCTACTCCGGCCTCGGATTCACGGCGGGCGGGGGAGGGGTATTCTTGTGGCGGGTGGACTTGTAGGCACCGCAGGCGAGGATGGTCTCTCCCGACGATGTAGCACATCATGCCGATAATAGTACGGTTCGCCCACCACAGACGGCGGCCGGCTTCGTTGTGGTTCACCGGGGGCGGGCCATCACCATCGTACCTGGCGAGCTCCCTTTCCTGCCGGTTAGCGAAGAAGGCATTCTAGGTGTCGTAATTGTCGGGAACCCACTGAGGATCCATCTGCTGCTCCGGCGTGAGCTCGTGGTAGAAGTGGTTCGTGATGGCCGCCTGTCGGGCGGAGCCTTGAGGCACAGGAGGGACAGGAACCCCTCCAGCGCTCAGCATCCAGCCGGAGGGCGACCGGTAGTCTGGTGAGCAAAGCTATCTTGAGGCACACAGCGCCTCGGTCTCCTTGAGGGTCAGAATGGCCCAGTAGGCGTTGTCCATTTCTGTGAGATTGGAAGGTGAGGATGTGTGCATAACCATGGCGCGGTCGGCCTATATATAGATGAAAAGGGCGGAAAAACATGGCGGGAATCGGTGGGAAATGGCGGGAAATATCTTTAGTCCCTGTTAGTGGCTACAACCGGGACTAAAAGCTCGGTTCAAAGGAAAGGGCGAAAAAACTTGGCGGGAAGCCGTGAGAAATGGCGGGAAATATCTTTAGTCCCTGTTAGTGGATACAACCGGGACTAAAGCTTATTCAGAAAATGTATTTGGATTAATTATTCAAATGAAAGAACTTTTCATGTTGAAAGTTTAGTGAGATTCAAAAATATGCAAAAAATAATAGTTAATGCATTTTAAAATTGATAATGGCAAGATGGTTAATAATTTGACTATTTAAAATAATTATTTTATAAAACAAAAAATGGATTTGGATTAATTATTCAAATTAAAGAAGTTTTCATGTTGAAAGTTTAGTGAGATTCAAAAATATGCAAAAAATAATAGTTAATGCATTTTAAAATTGATAATGGCAAAATGGTTAATAATTTGACTATTTAAAATAATTATTTTATAAAAAAAATGGATTTGTATTAATTATTCAAATTCAAAAACTTTTTATGTTGAAAATTTTGTCAAATTCATAAGTATGCAAAAAAATAATAGTAAATGCATTTTTAAATTGATAATGGCAAAATGGTTAATAATTTGACTATTTAAAATAATTATTTTATAAAACAGAAAATGGATTTGGATTAATTATTCAAATTCAAGAACTTTTCATGTTGAAAGTTTTATCAAATTCATAAGTATGCAAAAAGTATAATTTAAATGTTTTAAATGATATATTCGAAAACTTAAAAAAAAAAAAAAAGCACAGCGCGCACTGGGGTTTTGGCCTAGCGCGCACAAATTTGGGCCTTTAGTCCCGGCCCAGGTTACCAGCCGGGACTAAAGGTCTGGCCTCAAAGACGCGAATGACCCCCGCCTCCCCTCTAGTCCGGTCGTGGCACCAGTGACTAGAGACCCTCCTAGTCGGTGGTGGCACCGGGAGAAGTTGGAGGCAGGCAACGACAGCAGCGCCAGCTGCCTTGAAATCTCCGTGAAGCTCGCCTCCCTCTCTCGCGCCGGCAGCCGCCACCATGAGGCTGTCACGCCTGGCTCGTGGCCGCACCTCAGCGCCACCACCACCTTGACTCCGACCAAGCCAGCGCCTGTCGCCACCGCCACCGCCGGCCACCACCAACTCCGGTGAGGGTTAGAGTTAGGATTTTAATTAGGATTTTGTTAATTAGTTTTGGATTTTGTTAATTATATTAGTGTATATATTTAGTTTAGAATTTTTTTATATTAGTGTATATATTTAGTTTAAGAATTTGTTAGTTTAGGTTTTTTTTTAGTTTAGGATTTTGTTATATTAGCGTGTATATTTAGGATTAATTAGGATTTGTTAGTTTAGAATTTTTTAGTTTAGTATTTTGTTATATTAGTGTATATATTTATTTTAGAATTTTTTTATATCGACGCATGGACTGTCATCCGATATAGCCATCATATATCCCACAATATCCGTATCGTCGGTTGATGGCATTATTCCGCTAACGGCGTCCTCTTGCCATCCGTCAAGTTCTGTCAAGAATAGGTCGAAAGGAAATGTCTTAGAAACCATCGTCACCTCGTCGTGGTTTTTGATATGTGCACCGCAATCACTTGTTTTGTGATTTCCAGAGGATAGTATACTCGAAACCACATATATTTGTTTATGGCATGTCCGGCCAATTGGCCTCATTATTTTTGCCGCTCTTTCTATCCTTTCGTTCTGTGACCTATAGCATGTGTGATATGACGCATGTCCTTGGCTATGTGTTTTATCATGTGTGACATGCGGTAACACCTTAGGAAGAACTCATGTGTGTCGTAAGTTAGGGTTAGGGTGGTGGTTCTCGCGGAAAGCCGCTTAGTCGTCCGCCTCTCCCGCGGCCACCATCACCAGCCACCGCCACCGCACCTCCGGGTTTAGGGTTTAGGGTTTATTTGTTAAGTTCAAATAAATATTGTGTGCATTTTGCGGGAACTATGGATCCACCTAGTCCAAGACCTAGATTCGGAACACTTGCTCGAAGATATGATTCACGATGTCGATGAGGGATCTCCCTTGAGGTATTTGAACTCATCCGGTGAGGGAGAGGAGACCAACAGACAAGAGGAAGAAGCCCATGGACGTGTAACGCAGACCAAAGAGGTATATATATATGATGTCTGATGATCGTCACTAGATGTACCTAGTTGTATATATATTATATTGACGAATGTTTCTTATCTTAGGCCTCTACATCGAGCAAGAAAACCAAGCACGACCCAGCCAAAAAGTTTCCCCAGAGTACTATTTATAAAATTACAGAGGTTTCAGGAGACGGCAAACCATTGGAACCGTAAAAACAAAACAAATATTCGTACAACAATGCGGAGTTGTTGCTAGAGATCACACCCCGATCACTATTCTGAGAGTGGAATAAGCCCAAAGAGGCGGAATGGAGTGATGTGTATATCGACGATAGATTCAAAGAGCAACTATTTACTGAGCTAATGGCACATTTCAAGCTGCCAGAATGTGACACTAAGGACGAGACGGCTGAAATGAGAAAGAAAGTCAAGCGGTTTGCACTGAAGAAGATGGCCAAACTATTCAAGAACTGGAAGAAGTCATTATGGCAACAGTATCAGAAGGACAAGAAAATCCCATTATTCGAAGACTATCTAGCGAAGCAGCATCCTTACTGGGATACATTTGTGGAGTATAGGGGGTCAGGAGTTGCAGAGGAAAAGTCTGAAAAAACAAGATAAATGTTGTGAAGAAGAAATATCACCATAACATGGGGCCAGGAGGCTACGCGGATGCCATGCCTAAGTGGTATGCAAAAGAGAAAGAGCTTCATGATAAAGGGACCATTCCAGAACCAATTCGCGAAGAATGGGATTTGAGGGCAAGAAATTGGTTCCTTGGGAATGGGAGTACATATGACGAACTTACAGGGGACCTTGTTTGCAGTGACGGGATAAAGGTACCCATGAATACATGGATAAAAGTGGTGAAAGATATTAAAGATGGAATAAAACAGTTTCATCCTGATAGAGAGAAAGACTTGTTGACCTTGGTCCTCGGGAATCGCGAACATATAGGACGAGTCCGAGGCCTTGACGGGAGTTTCACGTGGGAGATTGGGTTTCCTAAGGACCAAGGTACATATAGAAGCCGAGCAAGAGCAAATACGCGACGGGATGAGGAGGGGCAGACAAGTTCAACCAGCTGCTAGCAAGACTTGACAAGCAGCAGCAGTAGATCGACGAACTTAGAGGAATAGCGCGCTTGCAAGATCCTCCACTCTATATTACCGCCAACCCATCTCAGCGGAGAAGCAGCGTCGCTGAATCGGAGGTCCAGTCTAACGATGCATCCTATACAGATGGCAGTCCCGGCTACCCCATGGATGGAATTAAGGAGCAGATACCTTGTGAGATCCATAATAAATTGAAGAACGTATCTGTGAAGGTGACGGTCGGATCGGCTTTGCCTTGTCCGCCTGACGCACGTGCATGGCCGTGAGATTCCACCTAGCTATGCTAAAGTCGGGGTGGATAAAATCGTAAAGGAGTGGGAGTCAATGGAGCTTGACATCCCTGGACCTGAAGGTGAGATCACACTCGGAGAAGTACTTGGTGGGATCATTCTCTAGGACAAGAACAACATACGGTTTCCAGGCTCGGCCCCAAGGATAACACTACCGCCTCCGAGTCGTCATGGGTCTCCTTCACCTCCACCTCCATCACCTCCAAGAATCCCACCCCACGATGACTACGACCACCACATCCCGAGTCCATCTCGATCTCCGTCGCAGGCTCTGCAGTCTTCGCCGCCCGCTAAGGACAATAAGTGGAAGCGTGCTCCGTCAGTGAGTACTAAAGTACGCGGCAGCCCAAAACAGAAAATGTCGCCCCTCACAACAGTGCCTCATCAGAATCTTTCCATCAGACCTTACGATCGTACTGATGCGGAAACTGCAGTGATAGCAAAGGCCGAAGTGGTGACGCATTTTGAGAAGAAGAAACCCGAGCCCGCTCCGTATACACCGAGAAGCAAAAGGCATATGCAATTGATTTTCTGAACACAAAATCGCAATATGAGTTGCACCATAAGCCAGATGACTATCTACGCACACTTCAGAAAGAAGTGGCAAAGAGCAGATCAAGCAAATCAAATGCAAGCAGTAAAAAATCAGCAAGCACAGGTGCAAGCGGGACCAAAACTGCAATCAGTAAAAAATCAGACGTTCCCCCTCTCGGACAGCAGGCAAAACAAACGATCGCACCCCTCAAGGTGTTTTTAGATAACGTTCCCCTTCTCGCACAACAGCCACTAGATATGTCAGTAGTTGCGGAGTTGGCGGCCAGCATGGAAATTAGTCTTGATGAACTGTTAGGCCTCCAACTCGACCTTCTACCCAAGATGCCAATAGCCAGTAGATATGTCGCAAGTGAGGATTTGATCAGCAAAGAAAAGGTGAAAAAACTTCCAACACAACTACGGAATCTCCATGAGTGATACTTGAAAGCTACAAAGGAAGAGAGAATATTTATCACAGCGAAAGTCCCACGTGAGTACTACTTCAGAAAAGGCGAAGAGGTCCATGTTAAGTTTCCAGAATTGTTCCAGTTATACAATCTCGACGCCCTCGACAAATCTATCCTTAGCTGTTATTGTCTGTAAGTTGTTGAATTCATTGTCTACATATTCAGTTCATCGCATGTAATTATCCTCATTATATCCTTGTGTACTCTATTATTATGCAGAATGAAGATCCAGAAATATAAAATAAGAAGAATCTATAGTGTTGGGTTCATTGACCCAGATAAAGTACATATAAAGACGCTAACAACAAACCCCGAGGAGACGGAGGAAAACATTTTGAGATTTTTAAAGGAGCAAAATTTCTGTGACCACATACTATTTCCTTACAATTTCGAGTAAGTCTCTTACTCTATTGTACACACATTCACTTTTGATTACTCGACGCTAAGTGTAACTGATGAGTTACTGATGTATATATATAAACGTTTGCAGCTTCCACTGGATTCTGCTAGACATTCAACTTGATAAGGGAAGAGTTGAAGTCATAGACCCATCAAAGAGAAACCTGGAAGCGTTCCGCGGTATGCAGGACATGCTCCAGAAGTAATTTTCTCGCTATATCGATCTCTTTCGTTAATTTCCTGAGATATCAGATAATGAATAACTCATTCATTCATTTTCTTCGCCGGGCAGGGTTTGGATCCGGTTCAAGCGCGAGGTTAAGGGTTCCTTTAGTCAGCTGCTGACGTTTAAGGCGGTCTCGGTAAGTAGCACGTGATATGTCCATGCATCTCTTTACTTATAGTTTCAATACAATAATGATGCTAGATTATTTTTTGATTGAATTCTATTCTCGTAAAGTGCACGAGGCAGCCATAGGGATCGGATTTATGTGAATTCTACGTTTGCGAGTTCATTCGCACGTTTACCATCGAGCACAAAGATTATAGAGTCGACGTAAGCAATACATTCACACCATCATTTTATTACCATCACTTTTCGATATCATGATTGATACTCATATTGATCTCCTTTTCTTATATAGTTCGAGAGAATGCGGGATCAACTCCTACCACATCAACGTGTACTAGCAATTGTGGAGGAGCTGGCGGATTTTATTTTCAAAGAGATGGTACACAATGGCAGAGAATTTAGTGTGAATAGGCGCTAATGATCTCCATGCAATTGACTAGACGGGCTCTAGTCCCGATAATTATGATCTCCATGTAACTATGTAAATTATATATATTTGTATGATCGATTTCGTAATACAAGTTATCTTATATATATGCACGAACGTGTATGATATGTGGTGGCGTACAAATATTCAAAAACCATTTTGAAATGAAAAATAAATAAATAAAATAATACAAAATGAATTCTCTGCCGCAGCAGAGAAATGGCACAAAATGCTGCCGCGGTAGAGAAATCACTAGTCCAAAATAATGCTCTGCCACAGCAAAGAAAAGACGCAAAATGCTGCCGCGACAGAGACCCATTAGTCCCGGTCCATAACACCAACCGAGACTAGTGGGGATGCACCCTAGGCGCAAGGGCAGCCACGTGGACATCCACTAGTCCCGGCTGGTAACTGGACCAGGACTAGTGTTGGGTCTCTAGTCCCGCTAAATTAGTCCCGGTTCAAAAACCGGGACTAAAGGCCCTTACGGACCGGGACTAGGGACCTGTTTCCACTAATGAGTCATCAAGTATCCAGAAATAAACTTCCTAAAATCTACATCATCAGCATATAATCTGCATCTATATAATCTTGCACTACAGGATCATCGCTTCACGCTTTAGTACCGGAAGAGGATCTCGGAATAGACACCTATCTACGTAGCTGTGAATAGAGTTGAGTGATCTCGAACGACCATGTAACCAAGAGCTAATGATATGGCTGATGATGGATCGATGTTACACATCACCATATCTCCATCCAAAATAATAGGCAGCAAAAATGACACGACTTTTTAATTATAATTTAATTTGGAAGCAGAATACGATGGTTCTGGGTCGTTATGGTAAAACAGAACCTGGGAGATTTCAATTTTCTTCCAATGTTTGGAATCTCAAATCGTAAGGAAAGAATGTCCACATCCAACAACACCAAGTGGTTGTTTGGATAACAAGTATTTGGGATAGGTTTTATTAAAACGGGTTGTCTAGGAAAACTAGTTTTAAGTTACTGTTTTGATAAAACCGGATTACTTAGTACTTTGTTTGGATGCGCGGCAGATCTTCTCTATTATGCTGGTCAACACTGCCTGAGCAGCCGTGGTTGCTGCCATATCTCCCGTCGGATGAGCGTGACATGTGCCTCATCTACCAGTCGACTACTTCCTCAAATGCATAGCCGAGGCGGCCGCCGGGCACCTCGACACCGCCAAGATGGAGCGCGACTCCATGCAGCGCGTGTCAGTGGTCTTTATAGAGGTGACGGGGCAGTGCACGCTTGGCATGTGCCGCGCATCGGAAACGTTGGACCAGGACCTCCCTCGCGCGCCCTGGCACTCCTCGCCCTCTTCCCATTCCTCCGCCTCGTGGCCATGGATAATTCGGATGTCGAGTCCTAGGTCGTCGACTTCATGCAGTCTGGTCATGGAGTCCAAGGTCTCCGATGCCACACAGTCCGATGAGGTGGTGTCCTAGGTCGTCGATGCCACACAGTGCATCCATGTAGTACAAGTAGGACCGGTCCATGGATTGGGGGGGGAGGGGGGCTACGGAAAAACGACGTCATGGGGCCCTTATTTAAAGTGGCAGAGCTTTCCTCGGATCGGGGGGGGGCAAAGGCCCCCCTACTCTAGAAAACACCTTAAAGATATATTTATGCTAAATTTTAGAGATTAATCAAATATTATGCATGATTAGTGTTCTTGGGCCTCTCAATAATGCGAGTCAAATTCCATCACTTGTAGCACACAAACGACATAAAAAACTATTAGTATTTTGAAAAATATTATTACGATACAATAGCAAATTAAATGATCTGTATATTTGATTGCTCGAGTCTGGGCCAAAGATGGAGGGTCATGAGGTCGACAAAGATTATGCTAAACACGTTTTGTGAAAAACGTCAAATAGTTGTTTCTCCTAAAACTCGATTTTCTGGTCTTGTGGAAGTCAAAACGTTTTTTTAGAACTATCCAAACAAAGTTTTAGGTTGTCAGAGACTCTAGGAAAACTAGTTTTAAGTTGTTGTTTTGATGAAATCGGATTACCTAGTACTTTGTTTGGATGCGTGGCAGATCTTCTCTATTATGTCGGTCAACACTGCTAGAGCAGCTTCATCGCCGTGGTTGCTGCCATATCTCCAGTCGGATGAGTGTGACATGTGCCTCATCTACCAGTCGACTACTTCCTCAAATGCATAGCCGAGGCGGCCGCCGGGCACCTCGACACCGCCAAGATGGAGCACGACTCCATGCAGCGCGGTCTTTATAGAGGCGCTGGCACAACGCGTGCTTGGCATGTGCTGCGTGTCATAAATGTTGGACCAGGACCTCCCTCACGTGCTCTGGCACTCCTCGCCCTCTTCCCATTCCTTCGCCTCGCGGCCATGAATAATCCGGATGTCGAGTCCAAGGTCGCCGACTTCATGCAGTCTGGTCGTGGAGTCCAAGGTCTCCGACGCCACACAGTCCGATAAGGTGGTATCCTAGGTCGCCAATGCCACATTGTCCATCCATGGTGTATAAGTAGGACCAGTCCATGGATTTTAGGGGCCCTAGGGCAAAACGATGTCATGGAGCCCTTATTTAAAGTGGCAGAGCTTTCCTCGAATCGAGAGGGGGGCAAAGGCCCCCCTACTCTAGAAAACACATTAAAATAACAAAGATAAAACGCAATTGGGTCCTTCCCCGCCTGCAGTGCTACAAGATCTTTAATTAGCAGCGACCGTCGTTGATGACATCGGGGACAGAGTCACTTTGGGTCGCCGGTAGAGTCGATCGTCGTGCTTAGATCAAAGATCCCCCGATACAACACAGCCACCTAGAGGAAGAACGAGCCACGGTTCCAACTACATGGCACGACGCGGAGTGGCCCCTTCTGGCCCTGGATCATGTTGGCAAACATGGCCTTCGTGGAAGAACTCCGCAGGATAACAACTTTCGGCATGCACAAGTCCTTTCTTCCCCTTCTTGCAGCGGTGAAGCACTCTAGACTAAGCTCATCCTCTTGCTTGTCTTCATAGCCGCCCAAGAGGAAGCAATGAAATTGGAGCTCACCCTGCAAAAGAAGAACGCACGTATTCACCGTCGAGAAAGATGCCTGGTTTGGGATATCCACCTCGCCTCCACGGCTGACCAGGAGAGCCCTGACCACGCGCTCGACCACACTGCGTTGCTTCTCCCCTAGCTTCCATAGCCGGCCAGGAGAACCTCCGCCATACAGCACCTTAGCAGCACCAGCACAGTGGCAAAACCTGTTGATTGTTGCTTGTCCGATAAAGACATGATGGATTACAGCTAAATGATTTTATGGATTCTTATGAGAATTCATATTGTTTTGTAGTGGAATATTAATTATTTTGGTTTGTACGAATTGTTGTGTTGTATACAGATTATATCATATCAACAATTTGTCGTATACTTGTAGCAACGCACGGGTATTTGGCTAGTATCTTTAATATTTATGCTAAAACAATTGTCTCATACTCTAGATAACACCTTATATATATATGGGAAATAACCTGCTAAACACGGGCATAGCTGCGCATAGCATATCCACCGTTGATTCTATCCTCTTTTGATATAGGGAGCACATGTATCCAGACCCAGGATTTGTCTAAGAACTAACGCCGTTAGTGTTCCTTTGCCATGCATGCATGAAGCCCTACCAAAACAAAGCTTGTCTAATTTCGTTTGCATGAGGCAAACCCTAACGAGCAACATGCAAAACAAAGCTTGTCTAATTTCGTTTGCATGAGGCAAACCCTAACGAGCAACATGCAAAACAAAGCTTGTGTAATTTCGTTTGCATGAGGCAAACCCTAACGAGGAACATGCAAAACAAAGCTTGTCTATTTTCGTTTGCATGAGGCAAACCCTAACGAGCAACATGCAAAACAAAGCTTGTCTAATTTCGTTTGCATGAGGCAAACCCTAAGGAGCAACATGCAAAACAAAGCTTATATAGTTTCGTTTAGGTGAGGCAAACCCTAACGAACAACATGCTGAAAAACCCTAAGTTATTTAGACTCTCTTCAACTTTCCTTGCTCATTTGAAAAACTAGGTGGAACCGGTTATTGCTTTCTTCCCTCTACCTCATCCCTCCTCGTGCACTTTTATTTATTGGTACGTACCATTGCTTTCTCTACCTCATCCAAAAAAACAATACACTAAACCAGTTAGATGATATTTTAGGGTTTGCATAGTACCACAAACCTTCACTAGGGTTTGCATACTATGTAGAACTCATTTTAAGGCTTGTTGACTTATCTTTCCATTTTAGATGCTAAAAGTTTCTTTGCCAAACAGCGAGCTAAACTTTTTAGGGTTTTCACGAGCCCCTAGGCATCGCATGCAAGTACACACACGCGCTGCTTCAAACGCCGTTAGGCACCGTTACTACTTTCAAGATCCAGCCATTACCATCTAAGCTAGTAGTGTATGTGATCTCTTTATATATATATATCGACGCGGATTTGCTACACACGGGCATAGCTGCGCATAGGCTTAAGACCGTTGGATAAAGAGATCACATACACTACTAGCTTAGATGGTAATGGCTGGATCTTGAAAGTAGTAACGGTGCCTAACAAAAGTTTAGCTGCTGTTTGGCAAAGAAACTTTAGCATCTAAAATGAAAGATAAGTCAACAAGGCTTAAATGAGTTCTATAGTATGCAAAACCTAGTGAAGGTTTGTGGTACTATGCAAACCCTAAAATATCATCTAACTGGTTTAGTGTATTGTTTTTTTGGCGGGAGAGAGTTACTTGTCGCGCGCATCCCTCCACATTTTTTTGTGTTCTCCCGCCACATAGTACTATGCTACTCTATAAAAGATAAAATACACTCTTGGACATAACATTTTATACAAGTTCTTCTACCTAGCATTGCACTGAAGTCGTTCTGCTCCCCGTTTATGTGGAGGAACACAAAATTTAATTTTCCACACAATGTCCGGTCCAGTTCATGCGGACGGGTTAGTAACTGATTTTCTTAAAAATAATAACATTTATATTGTTTATTAGTAAGTACGAGAATTTAGTTTCTTAAAAATTGAAATGTTGGTGATTTCGCTATTTTCGAGAAACTCCGATATTTGTAAAACACAAATCAAAATCTCTCACATGTCATTATACTTTACTACATGAGGGCAGGTATGATTTGCCGCTCCGACAGGTAACGTGTTTCATTGTGTTAATCAATTCCCGGAGCAATGTACTGCCGAAAAAAAATTATGTAGATCCCCGAATCAGAAATAAAGAAATATCTAAAAAGAAATTATGAACCAATCAAACTGGCAAAGTTTCATTCGATAAAGTCTGTAGTACAATATTTATTCATATGGTCTTTCTGACAGAGCCAGCATTGCACCCTACACGAACTAGTGTTACATAAAAAATATCCATCTTCAAGGCCAGCGTCTTGAATGGATATTGTGAAGAATGGTTTCTAAGCCGGCACGAATGTCTTTCACCGATCGGGCTTTGCGACCAACCCATGAGCCGTTGCCGTTGCTCATACTTGCTTTACATGCAATGAAACCATGTCAAACAAGAAAGGAAAAGTTCGTTAGCGGTCCATAATAAGGATGTAAAACAATAGCTTGTGATTAGGGAAAGCAATGGTACGTACCAATAAACAAAAGTGCACGAGGAGGGATGAGGTAGAGGGAAGAAAGCAATAACCGGTTCCACCTAGTTTTTCAAATGAGCAAGGAAAGTTGAAGAGAGACTAAATAACTTAGGGTTTTTCAGCATGTTGTTCATTAGGGTTTGCCTCACCTAAACGAAACTATATAAGCTTTGTTTTGCATGTTGCTCCTTAGGGTTTGCCTCATGCAAATGAAATTAGACAAGCTTTGTTTTGCATGTTGCTCGTTAGGGTTTGCCTCATGCAAACGAAAATAGACAAACTTTGTTTTGCATGTTCCTCGTTAGGGTTTGTCTCATGCAAACGAAATTACACAAGCTTTGTTTTGCATGTTGCTCGTTAGGGTTTGCCTCATGCAAACGAAATTAGACAAGCTTTGTTTTGCATGTTGCTCGTTAGGGTTTTGCCTCATGCAAACGAAATTAGACAAGCTTTGTTTTGGTAGGGCTTCATGCATGCATGGCAAAGGAACACTAACGGCGTTAGTTCTTAGACAAATCCTGGGTCTGGATACATGTGCTCCCTATATCAAAAGAGGATAGAATCAATGGTGGATACGCTATGCGCAGCTATGCCCGTGTTTAGCAGGCTATTTCCCATATATAGAGGGTGGGTGTAGAATACCCTGGATATATATGTAGAATACCCTGGATATATATATATCCAGGGTATTCTACACCACTATTCTACACCCACCCTCTATCTTTAGAATCGTATATTATTTTTACGTCACGTAAATTTTGTATTACTTCGTAAATCGAGAAAAACATAATAAAATTAAGAAATGATATAATTATTTTTGTTTACATGCCGTAAAAAAATTGGACATAAATACATATTTTTGGTGTTTTTTACACTATAATGACTCATAAACATTTTTTTTTTGCCAATTTTTTTGGTTGTGGTGAATAGATGAACATAATTATTCGTATATAAAACATTATTTTTTCAATCTAACAATGTAAAAATATGTTAGGTGCAGAATAATATACGGTTCTAAAGATAGAGGGTTGGTGTAGAATAACTATTCTAAACCCTGGGAGTCAAATATATATATACCTTTAATATTTGTGCTACAAAATTTGCCCCCTACTATAGAAAACACCTTAAAGATATATATCTATCATATTTATGCTAAATTTAAAAGATTAATCAAATATTATGCGTGATTAGTGTTTTTGGGCCTCTCAATAATGCGAGTCAAATTCTGTCACTTGTAGCACACAAACGAAATAAAAAACTATTAGTATTTCGAATAATATTATTACGATACAATAGCAAATTAAATGATCCGTACATTTGATTGCTCAACTGTTTTTAAAATCATGGTGAAGACATTGAAAACTACTTATTCCTATTTATCGAGCAAATTATATACCATAATATTTATTTCTACCTATAATTTTTTATGTACATATGACTGCAAAAAATGAGTAGAGAAGTACATATATTAGACAATGAATTAATAAAAAGATAGAATACTCTTCAAACATGTGATAGGAACAAGTAAAACAATTGGGAATAAGAGGAGATATGCTTGTGAAATGGTATCATTATATTATTGCATCGTTAGTCTCTAGTAAATAATATATTCAAAACCTTATAAAGGCATGTGATGTGTGTTTTGTTCTGTACACTTAGAGATGTCAGAAAAATCGTGGTATCAAGAAAAATATAAAAAATGTTAAAGTATTTTGTCAGGAAATATGAGTCCAAGTAGAGTCATGATAGGATACAGCTTAGATCATCTATATTTTTTAAAATAATTCTATACTACTGGAGCTCAAAAGTAGACTAATATTGAAATAAAAAAGGTTTCAAGGCCCTACATCATGGGCGCAGGAAGGCTAAACGCGTTTCGTGAAAAATGTCAAATAGTTGTATCTCCTAAAACTCGATTTTATGGTTTTGTATTAGTCAGGCTCTACATGTGCGTGTTTTTTTTCAACTACCCAAACAAAGTTTTAGGTTGTCAGAGATTTGAACGTGTTTTATGAGAACTGCTTCTGCTAAATCTCCACAACCAAACAAGGGGCAAATAAGTCAAATAGTTGTTTCTCCTAAAACTCGATTTTATGGTTTTGTGTTAGTCGGGCTCTACATGTGCGCGTTTTTTTTGTCAAAGATTTGAACTGTGTTTTATGAGAACTGCTTCTGCTAAATCTCCACAACCAAACAAGAGGCAAATAAGACACTTCTAAACCTCCTGGTCAAGTTTGCATATGTATAGAAAAATGGCAAATCCTATATTCAAGAGTTTCAGTGGCACAAAACCGACAAAAAAATGAGCTCAACAGCACATGTAACTCAGAACCTACTTTGCGGCTTAAGTGGGAAGAAACACAAGGGAGGAACGAACAGAAAAATGTTCCAATCCAAAATCAGGTCATCCTGTGTTGACTGCTCTATGCTCTTGGTTCCAGGTCCCACGAGACCATGCCAGGTTATGTAAACTGAGACAGCACCGTTCTGTGCATTATTCTAGAACTTTGACAAGAATAGATTTCATCCTCCTGAATTTACAGCAGCATCGTGGTCGGGTTCTCAATGTAGCCCTTGAAAGCTTTCAGGAATTCCGCACCAATTGCACCTACACAAAAATTAATTATCAGCAACATGTTGGTTTCTCACCGGATTATTCTGGGACTCAACGTTTATTCAGATAAGATTAAGAGTGTACCATCAATAACTCTGTGGTCACAGCTCATTGTTACTGACATGTAGGAACCGAACTCATACTGACCATTCGAGCTGCCAGGTATCACCCTCTTCTCGGCTGCTCAAAATGAAGAAAGCAATCAGGTAAACAATAAATCCCTATGGAGGACTAGATGGATATCACAAAACTGAATGGATCATAGCAGCAGAAGCTAGATATATGTAGGCTACATAGTAAAATACAGAAACAAATGGCACAAGACCTAAGTCCTGTGTATAAAACTAACTGAGAGTTACTTAGCAGTCAACACTGAATAGGATGCACAATGTAGACGCTCAGAGCATATATTTTCTTTGAACTAATGGAAAAGTAAGGGTAAATGCAGACTGCTACTGCCAATGTTACTTTTACACTGTGCAAGTTAAGGAGCAACTTATTTGCCATGCAATGCTGAAAGTGTAACACAGTTCTTACCAGAGCCAATGGCCAAGATTGCTGACTGAGGAGGGTTTATGATAGCACAGAATTGTTTAATTCCAAAAGGACCTCCCAAGTTTGAAACAGTGAACGTGCCACCCTGAAACAAATAACAGAAGTCGTCAAAGGAAAAATGACGTTGATTTCACACTAATCATCTGCTATCCAATGCAGACCTCGTAATCTTGTGGTTTTAAACTGTTATCCCTTGCTCTTTGAGCCAGCTGCTTCACCTCCTCACCAATTGTACCAAGTCCCTTCTTGTCTGCGTCCTGTAACATAAGAACAAGTTAGAGCAAGGAAAAATCTACAAATTGAATTTGTTTAGACTAACTTACCCTAACTACTGGAACAAACAATCCATGATCAGTTTGTACAGCCACATTTATGTTCACATTGTTGTATCTGCATGAAAAGTACATTTGTCATATCACATTTCTTCCAACATAATTGAAGTACTGGGTATAAATGCTCCTGGAAACTTACTGGCGGATAAAATCGTTCATCCAGGAACTGTTGCACTGGGGGACCTTTCGAAGAGCCAAAGCTGCAGCCTGCAAAAAACATGAAGGTAAATTAAAAAAATATAGATCACAGACTCCACAGGAATCGAACTTGAATTAAGAAACAATGTACGTGATATAACTACCATAAAGGCACAAAGGAATGAACAACGACTACCTTTATAACAAGGTCATTAATAGATATCTTCTTTCCACCAGAAGCTTCCTGCTGTGGGTTGAGTTCCCCTCGCAGCCTGTATCAGAACAAAATGAGGAACTCTTCTTTAGAAAGGTTATGCAGAGCAATAGTAAAGTGATACTGATCCATTGCATATTTTACAAATAAGGCCGCAAACATACTTGATAAGATTATCGACGCGTGTGTCGACTGTCAAGTAGTAATGTGGGATGGTCTGTTTAGAGGCTAAGAGGCGGTTCGCAGTAACCTGAAAAGAACTGAACTTAGAAAATGCAGATATGATCAACAAAAAAAGAGTCTCGCCAGTATTCTGCACTGTAGAAACATACCTTTCTTATCTGTGCATTTGGAATATCAGTGTAATCTAATCCTGAAGCTGCAAAAGTCTCGCTCTTGCCACCCTTAGCTGCAGAGGCTTTGTTAAGCAAAAAAATCATTTAGACACTGGTTGGATTCCATTTAATTTAATTCATACAATAAAAGAAGAGGAAGCCAAATCATGCATGGCATATTGTGCTACTACATGCCATATGATTTTTTTACTTGGTTCTCATGCTGGTAAAAAATAGTTATTATGTAGTTAGTGCACGAATTTTAGAGTGAAAACTAATGAAATAGAAAAAGGGAACATAACAGAACGGCACAAGGAAAGGATGGAGTTGTTTGTTTACAAGAACAGGGTAGAGAGGTCTGATTAGGATATTATCGGACAGCATATATCACATTATATTCAATTGAGTATCTAAACACCTTACTGAGCAACAGCAGACTACAAATGATTCAGCTTTAAAGCTTAAACATCAATCAAAAGAATTAAGATCACAAGACAAAAGTTTTCTGAACATTTGCTGAAATTTATGGGTTGATAATGTGAATGGATACGAGGAAACAAAGGGTCACAGGCACCCAAAAAGAGTTTGGACAACACTAGGCATCTAGGTGGTAGATTTATAATGGATATGTATATGGCTCGTACAACGTTTATCTACAATTTATTTTTAACCTTTTTCTCCCATACAAGATACTCCCTCCGTCCAAGAATAGATGTCTTAGCTTTTTTAAATTTTGGATGAATCTATATGCTAAATAGTGTCTAGATTCATTCAAATTTTGACAAACTTGAGACATCTATTTTAGGACGGAGGGAGTACAAGATTTGCCACTCACCAGCTCCCAACTGCTTCCATTTGTATGATTCGGATGATTAGCAGATGGTGGGAAACATGTAATCATGAACATAGCCACTCTTTATGTGTAGTGTTTTGGAAAACAAATCCAGCTCTAACGATTTCTCTTTTCTAAGCAAGCATGAAACAAAATGCACTCGTCATGTTGCAAGTACATTATCAAAACTGAAATGCATGTGGTGTGGTTGCAAATAGCAGCATAGCCTGGAAGCAAGTCAACAACCAATGGCAGGGATTTGCATCAGGAAAACACCCAGCTCAACATTCACATTAAGATTTAAGAACACGTGCATATCCAGAAAGATATCTAGTTAAAAATCAGTTAGCCTAATGGCCAATACTGAAGACTCACTCAACCAGTCAGGGTATACTAAGTTTCTACATTCAACCAATACTAGATTAAATCAATCAACCTTAATTTCACGGATGTAATCAGTAAGTTTCTACATGCAACCAATACTAGATTAAATCAATCAACCTTAATTTCACGGATTTAATCAGAGGATTAAATAGCATACCCAAGTAATCTTCAATGTCTGCCTTCAGAATACGACCATCAGGACCAGTGCCTTTTACACTTGACAGTGGGACCTGTTTGAGAGAACACGTTCATGCATTCATTTGACTGCACTGTGCGACTTCCTACAGCAAGTATCTAGACTAGCACAGATAAAAACTTACATTGTTATCTTCAGCTAACTTTCTTGCAAGGGGGCTAGAGAATATTCTATCGCCAGATCGAGAAGCTTGTTCAATCTTTGGGGCCTTTGGCTCAGGAGCCTTGGCAGGCACTTTCTCCTCCGCCTTTGGCTCCACGGGTTCAGATTTAGCCTTTGATTCGGAAGGAGCTACAGGTGCATCTGAAGACGATGGTTTATAATCTTTAAACTTCTCGATGTCACCCTCTTCTTCCACGGTCACGCAGATGATCTGAGAGGGGCAGCATAGGCCACAAATGCAAGCAAGGTTATGTCAATAAAACATACAAGCATCAGGATAAAAACAACATGAAATGAATGTGTAGACACATATACATTCTTTGGACAGTAAATACATACCTCACCAACTTTAATCTCCTTGGCACCATCACCCTGAACAATCTTAGCAAGATAGCCATCTTCCATGCACTCCATCTCTACCGTGGCTTTATCCTAATCAGAAAAAATGCACCCAGATGTTATTTAGCTTCTGCTGCAGTTGTGAGAAAATACTAACTCCCTCCGATCCATATTAATTGTCACAGAATTGGATGTATCTAGCACTAAAACATGTCTAGATACACCCGATTTTGCGACAATTAATATGGATCAGAGGGAGTACTAAAAATATCAAAGCCAACAATACAGATGAAATCATACCGTTTCAACCTCGCACAAAACTTCACCAGGTGCGACTTTGTCCCCTTCCTTCTTCACCCACTTGGCAATGTTTCCCTGCAGACAATACAAGTATCAGGTCTATATGTGATTCTAAAGAATAGAGAGAAACAGCAGTTCTCCAATTCTTCTATTCATACTGATATCTTTAGGTAACAAGTACCTCAGTCATCGTAGGAGAAAGTGATGGCATCCCAATTTCCTGATGTGGTGGTAGGTCTGTAATAAGTGCAGTATGTCAAGACATCTAACATGGTACCTTGTTTGTGCTATACTGACTGGAGTTCACAAGAATATATTAAAACAGGGACCAAAATGATGGCGGAAATATAGGAGACAGATTTCAAGATACTAAAACTTGTGTAGCAAAAAAATGCACAGATATGACACAAAATAGAACTACCCTGAAAATTTACATAAAAATATGTGGACAAAAATCCTAGTGAGTTACAATGCTTAGATATGAACGGAAGGAACCATCCTTGCACAATAGTTACCAAAAAAGGACCAAGCTGTTTTAAAGTATTTGCAATTTCTGGTTATCAAATGAAGTTCTTCTATTCAAGGGCATATACAAACATTCAACAGCTGGAGTACCTGCACTACTTGAGAAAGACCTTGCTGAGGCTACCCGCCCACTGAAAAAGACAACAAGAAAGATAAAACACCTTCAGATCATTATTCTCATAACTGGAAGAAAAGAGTACCACCATCAAGCATTTTGGGGGGAACGCAATGACTTTGTGCTTCTTTTCATTGCATATAAGATTACATGCCACCCAGTAGGTGGGATTACACTTTATATGACTGAAAAGAGGCAAGAAATAGTTCAATGGGTTTTTCATGGTTTATAGTAGTCATTGAGGGATTCGATTATCAAATATTCCTAGTTCACATTCTCCTCTTTCAGAGGTGGATATCCTTTCAGGTACTCCCACACAGAAACATAAGGTGGCACTGTCATAACAGAAAAACTACAATATACCATGACAATGAACCATTGAGGCCAGTAACACCACTTGAGATACGGTTGGTGAGTGTTCCTCTGAAAGTGGAGCTTCCATTTACTCCTCCTACTGACACCTGAAAAGGTAAAACAGGGAATTAGAAAGTCAGGACAAGATATCATCTGAGGAGCAGATTTTACAAGTACGTAACCTTGCAGGTCTCAAGGTTATTCCCAGATTGCTTGTACTGAGAAAATCTGGCGCCCCCAATTCTTTTCTCAACACCTGAGGAAGAAGCACTGAATTATATCCTCGTGACATAAACTTCTCTATGTGTACCTAAAGTCTATGCAAAGTAAAAGTAGCTACTTCCTGCACCCAAACAGTAGGGGCAAATCTAAACTAGATAGATGACAAATCACATCTTGACATAAAAATAATAGGGTCAAGAAGAAACGAAAACGACACACTGCATTAATCTACTTTGTCATCTTCCGTTTGTAAGCATATCAATAAACTATTAAACTATGTGTCTATGTTTAGATGTACATGTACTAGACAGCTTTACATTGTCAGTTACTGCTTGTTATACATCCAAGCTGACTGAGAAAAAAAGAAGAAACACAGATGGTCTTCTACACTACATAACTGAACCATTAAACCCAGCAACTGCAAGCCCTCAGACAGGGCATCTCTCCAACTTAATACTAAAATGGACTGCAGACGCACAGTAATCACGTGAAGAAATAATCATCAAAACAAAACTGTCGAAAGACAAGCATACCATTTTCCTTCACGGCAAAGGATCCGGAACCAGTAGAGAAGTAGCGCGCAAGGCCAGAACGCTCACAGTCTACAACGTTCCGCAAGCTCCGCAGCTGTAGAAGCAAAAGCAGACATCAGAGCCATGGAGAATCAGCCAATTTGGTACTCATCATAACTAAATGTAGCAACAAATAATTAGATGCAAGGGATGTATCCCCATGATTAGAAGCGGTTACTGCTAGTCACTAATTAGATGACAGGGGCATTGACCAACTCAGGTGTGTGCAGGAGGCAATGTCACATGAGCAGAAGTAAAACGCCGATGCCGTGCATTTGCTCCAGCAAGGAAAGGGAAGGAGTGCCATCGGTTCAATAGTACTAGTCCTTGTGGTCACAGCTCGTACCGAAGCAAGCTGTAAACGCCCCTGATCCTACCGTTCGAAACAAGTAGCCTGATCCATGCTCGCAGAATTGCGCAAGCCAATCGCGCGGAAGTACAGACAAATCTCTATCCCCAACTCGTCAGGCCCCGTGACGGCGCGTCATGCGCAGGCTGAGCCGCGGCCGCTAGGGCATCGGATCTCCCTTCCGATCGTAACAGCGCCGCACCTCGCCTCGCATGGAGACCCAGCGAAATTCACCAAGGATTCGGCATTGCGGAACCGAGATTACGTTACGGGAACCGAAAGCGTGGATCGGATCGGAAAGAGGGGGTGGGGAAGAGAGGGAGAGGGAGGGATGGAAGGGGACGGACCTTGCGGGAGTGGCGGAGGAGGTGCGCGGCGGACATGGCGGGCGGACGCGGGGAGACGGGATCGGAGGGGGAATGGTGGCGCGGCCTAGGGTTTGGCCGTTGGGGGAGGGGAAGGGAGGAGAGGGAGGAGGAAGATGGAGATAGGCGTCGCAGGTCGCTGTCTCTGTTATGTACGGCGATGCGGTCCACGTCAGCTGGCCCGGCCCAGGGTCGCCGTAGGTCGGAGTCGGAGAGTTGGCTTTGGCTTTTGGCTGCCTCTTCGAGCCTGGAAAGAGAAGGATGTGCTGGCTACGACTTTTCCAAAACAAAAATATTCAAACTCAACATGCTAACTAACCAAACAATATAGAAAACAAAATAGAAAAGTTGCTTACAGTTTTTCTCGAGAATTGGAGAAGTATCTTCCCCGCCAACTTCATTTGCAATCTTAAATTGATCTCATCGGTCAATCACGAAATCATGACATTTGGAGTACCAGAACACCAATCATGCGCATTCGATCGGATGCACGGACCAGGGTCTGTCCTTCTTTTCGAAACACAAAAGGTAACATGGTTTTTATTTTTATTTTTTAAAATAACATGGTTTTTAGAAAGGCAGTAACTCTGTGCGTATATGTCGGCGACTAGTGTGTGCTTGCATGTATCCATTACCCCGAACGAAGAACAGAAAAATTGCACGCTAGAAACCTACAGACACAAAGTGGCTACATAGAATTTCATAAGACACAATCAACTATTCCACTCTTGCTATAATGAGTCCAAACCAGTTTGACAATATAAACGCATTCAGAAGATCACAACATGTATCCTCAAAAATTAGTAACTTTCAATCCCTTTTAATTCTCTTGGTACAGGCACTAGATCACACCGTGGAGTTCCCAAATCTCCCTAGTATGTGAAGGATGTAGTAAAATGGAAAGTTACTTGATTTTTAATGTTTTCCACCCTTATGCAAAATGTGAGAGTTGTCCATTCGGTCAATCTTAGTCATACTCTCTCTTCAAAGCATGAAAACACGAAGTTTTAGGCGCCATTAATGTGTTTTCATTGGACAACTATACGGGTGTCAACAATAGTACATCAAAATCCATTTTGTGTTCATGAAAACGTACAAGCCTAACTTCGTATAAATACATACGTGTGTGGAAGGGTGTTACCTCGCATTATGATTCTTGCTTATGTATGCATCAATAATTATTGTAAGCAATGGTATCTCAATATCAAAAGCATGTTCGATTTCTATTGCAGATGTGTTGCCATATTGCCAACTGGTTATCATACCTAACTTGCAAGACACATTTACCAGCGGTTCAATTTATACTCTAGACTAAGATATTTGTTTGCGTTTGTCTTAGAGCTCTCTATCATGATATTTAACATGTACACGAATACACGCAAAAATCTTACAATGTTAACTCTCCACAAACACGTAGGCGCGTGGGAGGTCTTAGGATCGCGTTAGGATTTTGTTGTTCGTTGGTGGTTATTGTAAGTGATGCAATTTCAATATAAAGACAAACAATGCACATAATACCAACCTATTATTGTACCAAACTTGCAAGACTCGATTGCCTGATGTTTAGTTTATACTCTACACTAAAATTATGCTTACTTAAATAATACACTAGAAATCACTGCAAAGATATTAAACATAACGCATACCTATATCATGTTATTCAAGGCTATTAACATGTACATGAAGAAACATACATATAATTTATGCAATCATCGAATAGTAGTTCAAGGAGAACTATTGTTACAACCTAAATTTTAAACTAATCCCAAACCAAAAAATTAGAGATGTACATTACAACTATACAATAATATAATTATTATAATTATTTGTACCAACATTATTAGTTTGTTAACTATGCTTACTAAGTAATAGGAAATATACTTGGCAAGACCATATTACAATGAAAATAACTTTAAGACGTATAAAAGTTTATTATAAAACTTAAATATTTTAATTCAGTCCATTCTCCAAGATTTTGTTTTTGACGGCTATGCATTTCAGCAGATCTCATTTGTCAACTTTGCCTCCTAGGATATCTTCTTTTCTGGCCTCGAATGATCTTTTACTACTTATGAACATGTTTGTGTTCTTGTGGTATTGTGGTCTCAATGATCTTGTATAAATCTGGTTGTATTGTTGAATGATTTATTGGATACCAAAATTAGATGATATTATATGAAGTATGAGTTTAGATATATTCTTATAACGGTGTGGTATTTGATCTATTGGCTTCGTGGTTGCTAGAGAAAAAATATACTCGCTCCCTCCAAAAAAGGATGTCGCAAATTTGTAACTTGCGACACGCTTTTTGGATGGAGAGAGTATATGTTCCTTTCACATCGTTGGTTCTGATTTGTTCTCGTTCTTAACGTGGATGACACGGATCACAAATTCATACCCACATGAGGAAAAGAGTGATAATGGGGAATCCATTCTAATCCCGCCTAGGCTAAAACCTATGGAATAAAACCAACGGAGCTGAACAATCCCTTAGCGAAACTCCAACGATGTCCCGCATTTATGGACAATGATTCTATCTGAATTGGTCTGTTTCTGGTGCCTCGTGTACAATGTTGGGGCCCATGTCCTTGCTCTGTCCATTTGGGATGGCCAGTGTTTCCAATGGCGTCTCGCGGAAAAGAAGTGGACACAAAATAAAAGTTAACAAAAATATAAACATAATTTACATATATTAACATATGACATTATTCATTAACAAAAAAAAGAAAAAAGGTAAGATAGCGGCGATGGTGGCCGACGCCCTAGACCTCATCGATGATGATGAAGACCTCCGGTGGTGGCCAGACTCCTTCGGTCGGCGGTGGAGGCGGCAGTGGCACAATGGGAGGGGTCACCTGTAGTGCAATCGCCTGTTTCACGGACTCCTCGATAGCTTCGTGGAAGGCAGTCCACTTTCCTCCTCATGTCGGAGTGCTCGATGGCGCCCAGGAGCTGCTCCTCCTCCATCGGCTCTTCATCCTCCAGCGGATACTCCGTCGACTAGTCCTTGAAGATGTAGAGGACGTCTGGCTGCAACGATAGTGGAAAGTCCATGTATTGTGTGGACGCACCGTAGTACTGCAACCCTTTCGGTCGTCGTGCTCCGTGGTGGGGAATGCCCACCCCGCTCACACCTTCGGTTGCTCCACCTGCGGCTCCTCTGTCGAGAGGGGGTCCTTCATTGTCTCGAACACCTCGTGGTCCTCCTCGTCATCGTCGAGGCCCTCTAGGTGGGTCTCGATGGACTTCCATCGGGCGTCGTGATCGGCCTCGAACCCGTTTCCACATCGGCGAATTGGCATGGAAGGAAGCAATGTGTATTTTTGTCAACACCATGAGACAATTAAACCTTTATTATTCCAATGCAAATTAGCTTGTTTATATGGTGAGGCATCCAAGTAGCTTCTGAATTGTATTCTCCTCGTGGCGCTGCCAACGTATTTGGCATTTGGCTACATGAGATTGATTACAAGTTTAAAATCCTTTTTAGGATGGGAGTGCTTGTCGTTATTTAGTCGCTACGTCTATATAGAAATGACACGGTTTTTAATGATAAAATGTCTTCTCTTATGCATGTTAACACCACTACGTAGCGTTTATGGTCGTGTATATAATGTGTGGAGTTTCGCGATCTGTTTACAAAGGTATGTACATGTTTGGAGGATACGGCAAGGGATGTTTGTACCCGACATTTAGGCGTTATATGTAGGATTTGGTAATTTCATGTATTTCGCCTCTTTTTTTCCTTTTTATGTTTGAGTTCGAGAAGTTGACTACTATGCGCATCCTAGTTATACTGAGACCAGATGTAATACTTAAACATTTTAAATAATAAAAGCATCCTTTTCTAAAAAATATATTACCAACCCTGAATATTGTACGTTTCATAGCATGAAAAACAAAAATTCTATCGCATGAACACACAAAACCAAGATCCAATCTATGGTAACGCCAAGATCTAATCTACGAGATCGGTGCAACGAGATTGTAGAGAACTAACCCTCATAGAACCAAAGCTTTTAACGAGATCGGATTCTTGTGGTTGATGTAGCGATCACTTGCGGATCTCAAGATCGTGTAGACGATCCTTTCGGCACCACGTTTCGGCAGCACTTTCGAAGTCGGTCACGTGTACGGTAGTCGATGAAGACCTTCCTCTCCCTTGTTCCAGCAGGCAGCGGAGCTAGTAGATCTCCTCGAAATCCCAACATCATGACGGCATGGTGGTGGTGGTGGAGAAGAATCCTGCAGGACTTCGCCTAAGTCAGAGCAGGGGCAATGGAGGAGGGAGGCGGCCATGGGTAGTGGCGCCTAGGGTTTTGGGGTGAGGTTGTGGGGGGCGCCCCACCCCTCCTTATATGGGTGGAGGGGCAACGACCAGGGTTCCCAACCCTGGTCGAGTCCTCCCCAAACTCCTCATGGCCGGCGGCAATGGAGAGGGACAGGGAAACCTTTTCCCTCAAGGTTTCCTTTCCTACCTCCACTAGGACTCTGACTTTCAAACTAGGATTTGACTTTTCAAACTAGTATTTGGCTATTCAAACTAGAGTTTGATTCTCTCTTCCTTGTCCTTGGCCGACTTGACCTAATGATCCATGCTCCTACCCCATTAGGGTATTGTGCATTCCAGGTACCCCCTCCCGAGGTGGTGGACCTTCTAGAACATTCTAGAAGCTTCTGGTCAAAACACCAAAAATATTTCCGAACCCCGAAAATTGACTTTCCTTATATGAATCTTATTCTCCTGACCATTCCGGATCTCCTCATGATGTCCGGGATCCAATCCGAGACTCCAAACAACATTCAGTCTCCAACTCGTATTCCATATCTACTAAACAACATCGAATCCTTAAGTGTGTCTCCCTATGGTTCGTGAACTATGCAGACATGATCGAGACACCTCTCCTATCAATAACCATTAGTGGGATCTGGAAATCTATTATGGCTCCCACATATTTCTATGATGACTTCGTGATAGAATGAACCATTTGCATACGATACTAATTCCCTTTGTCATGTGATACTTTACTTATCCGGGGTTAGATCGTCGATATCTCTATATCTAGTTCAACCTCGTTACCGATAAGTACTCTTTACTCGTTCCGTGATATGACATCCCTTGTGACCTAGTCACATGCTTGCAAGCCAATTGGATGACATTCCACCGAGAGGGTCCAGAATATATCTATCTGTCATATGGATGGACAAAATCTCACTCTTGATCCATGTGCCTCAACACATACTTTCAGACTACCTAATGCCACCTTTATAACCACCCAGTTATGGAAGTGGTGTTTGATGTCATCAAAGTATCCATCTAGTGATGGTGATTAACATGATCTCATGGTCGAAGGATTAGGTTACTATGTATTTGAAAGCTTATAGCAAATAAACTATAAATGACTTGATCGTATGCTATGCTAACTATTGGAGTGTGTCCATCATATCATTCTCCTAATGATATGACCTTGTTATTAATAACATCCAATGTCCATAATCAAGAAACCATGATCATCTATTAATCAACAAGCTAGTTTAATAAGAGGCTTACTAGGGACTCTTTTATGTTTACAAAACACACAAGTATTAATGTTTCCGGTTAATACAATTATAACATGCTATGCAAACATTTATCATAAATACAAAGATATAATAATAATATTTTATTATTGCATCTTGGGCATATCTCCAAAAGTCTCCCACTTGCACTAGAATCAATAATCTAGTTTAGAAAAAACTTGTGCATTCAACACCCATGGCTTTCTGGTGTTGTATATACACGATTGCTAGTGGTAAACATAATCTTCGGACCCGACACTTTTAGGTCCGTGTGTATTTGCATGTCTTTGCGTCTCTACGCATCACTCATTCTTTAATGAGGTGGCATTGTATAAATTTGGTCCTTTGGTGAGATCTTTAGTTCCTTGGGGTTAAAACATGTTGATACAATTGTCGTACAATATATCTTCATAGTACTAGCTCGCTGTGAACCACACCTAGTTTGATAACAAACTAGTTGACACAAATACCCTCTTTTGCTGCTACAATAACAGTCATGTACTTAGTCTTTTTGTTGTAGTATCTGTCACAATATCTTAACTTTGGAACTTATCCAAATCCGTTATGGAATTTTCTTTCCATTACATTGTGTCACCCATAGTTTTAAATTGAGATAAACTTAATTTGTATCTTGTGACAAAACCAGTATCAATGTAATACCGTATAATGAACTATCTATCTATTTGTCACTTCTACATAAATAACATATTCTTAGTTCTTCCAAAGATTATAAGAATATCCTTACTATCGTCCAATGATCATCTTATGAGACATTCTGGCATATGCTCATAACATTTAGAGCATAGGACATATCTGGATGTGTACATATCATGGTATGATTGATCAAAAATATTCTTGTGATTTCACTCATCAAGTGTCAACACACTTGAATCTCGTTTCACTTACCAAGTGTCAAAACACTTGAATCTTGACTCAATCCTTTCTATAAGACAAGTACTTTTCTTGTCGTTTCTATATTGAGCTATTTCAACATCTCATATATGTACTCTTGGCACAACCATATTAGCGCCTCAATTTATCCATATAGACACTGATACCAAATACTCTGGTTTTGCCTAAGTCTTTTATCAAAATGAAATTTTTAACCTCTGTCAATAAAAGATACATCGTTCCTAATCAACAATATGTCTTTCACATAATACATTAGAAATATGTATTAGCACTCTGATGACTGCAAGTGCACAGATCGTTTGTAGCTAGTTTCGAAATAAAGATATCGATCCCACAAGGAGCAGGAGTCCAAAGTCTAATAACTCTTAAATTAAATACTAAAATAGAAATTCTAAATAAAGTTCTAAGTAACAAGATAAAATGTGAGTATCGTGTAAAAAGGTGTTTTGGGGTTTTTGTATAAGAGAATAATAAGTAAAGTAAAACAAACTGAATACATAAAATAAGTATCGTGTATGTAAAAGAGATTTCAAACTGCAATGGGAAGCGTTCTCAGGGAGAAGCGGATACACCTCTAGCATTTATAAAGGGTCTAAGGTAAAGATTATTATCATGAATATTCTCAACTATGTATGTGTGGGAGGAACTCCGTATTTGGACGAATAGGTAGCAACCATGGATCACATCATCCTCATAACCACAGTAGACAAGCAATCGACATCAATCGAATTACTGCGCTATTAAGGAACTTTATCCCGTAGGATGTATCCCATGGTATGGATAGTGTTTCGTGAGTTTCCTTGGTTTCCAAGTTGATATGTAAGGAGTGCTAATAACTTTATAGTCACTGTAAGTGCTAGCATACCTCCGTCTACCAACAAGTAGTTGTTGGAATTATGCCCTAGAGGCAATAATAAAGATGTTATTGTTATAATTCTTGTTCATGATAAAGTTTATATTCCATGCTAGAATTGTATTAAGCGGAAACTTTGATACTTGTGTGGTTTATGAACAACACCGTGTCCCTAGTACGCCTCTATGGACTAGCTCATTGATTAATGATGGTTAAGGTTTCCTAACCATAGACATGAGTTGTCGTTTAATAATGAGATCATGTAATTAGGAGAATGATATGATGGACAGACCCAAATTAAGCAGAGAAATTAGATCGTGTCATCGTGTTCATCTTTGCGAAGCATTTTCGTATGTCAAATGTTGTATTCCTTAGACCATGAGATAATGCAACTCCCTGGTATCGGAAGAAAGCTTTGAGGTCATCAAACGTCATCCTATGTGAGGGTGATCATAAAGGTGTCTCTCAGGTGATCGGAAAGTACTTGTTGGGTTGTATGTATCGAGATGGAATTTGTCCCTCCCGAGTCAGAGAGATATACTTCGGGCCCGATATCAACACCGCTTGCAAGCACGTGGTTAAGGAGTTAATCAGAAAGTGATATCGGATTACGGAACGAGTAAAGTACTTGCCGTGAACGAGATTGAACTAGGTATGTCGATACCAACGATCGAATCTCGGGCAAGTAAAATATCGCGTGACGAAGGGAATACATATATGGGATTAATTGAATCCTGGCATCGTGGTTCATCCGATATGATCATCGATGAATATGTGGGAGTCAATATGGGTTTCCAGATCCCATTGTTGATTATTGATAGAAGATCATGTCTGCATATTCTCGAACCCGTAGGGTCACACACTTAACGTGCATCGATGCTAGGATAGAATGGATAATTGGTTTATGAGTTTTTGTTCGAAGTCTTGGATGAGATACAGGACGTCACGAGAGGTTCCGGAATGGTCCGGAGAATAAGATTCATATAAAGGAAAGCAGTTTTTGGATTTCGGAATAGTTTCGGAGTTTATCGGTATTGTACCGGAAGGTTCTAGAAGCTTCAGAAGCGGGACCAACATGGGCCCACTTGTCGGAGGCCTGCGTGGGACTAAGGGGAAATGTCCTAGCCGCTTTGGGCCAGGGGCACAAGGCCCCATAGGCCCAGCCGGCCAAACCCTAGGGAAAACCCTAGGGAACCCTTCTAGAAGGAGGGGGGAAACTTGCCCCCCACTCCACCCTTGGGGCCGCCGCCCTAGGGCTTGGAGGAGGGGACAAAGGGGCCGGCCAGCCCCCTATATAAGGAGGGCAGGGCGCAGCCTCCCCCTATACCTCCTCAAACCTAGCCGCCAACTGCTGCCCTCCTCCTCTCTCTCTCCCGACTGCGCGTAGGCGAAGCCTTGCTGCAGAAATTCTCCACCATTAGCACCATGCCGTTGTGATGCAGATCCAATCTATCTCTCCACCCCACTTGCTGGACCAAGGAAGGAGGAGACGTCGCTGCACCGTACGTGTGCATCTCTCAGAGGCGCCGCCACTTGCGGCGTAGGATCGGATCGGATCGGATCGCGAGGAGGAGACGGCTAGTACGACTACATCAACTACATTCTGTTGAACGTTTCCGCTGTGTGATTTATTCAAGGGTATGAAGATCTCATCTATCTATCTCGTTGATTGCATCTCCTAGATCAGATCTTGGCTTTCTTGTTCGCATCCGTAGATTTTTTTTTGATTTACTATGCTGCGAAACCCTTCAGTAGTTCCCTCCATCAAGTCCCCACAAGAGGCAAATATTGAGAGGTTGACTTCTCCCAACATAAAGATGAAGACAATCTAACACATGGTCACAACGATGAATATCATAATAAACTTTATCTTATTTCAATCTCATGCTAGGGTTTCTCCATCTCTTCAAGAACTAATGATCTACTCATACATGGAGGCAAACAACATCATGGCAAAAACAATAGAATCTATCATAGATGAATAGTACTTGTATAAATCCACAACGATTATAAAAATTACAACAAGTCTAGACAAGATGTAGATGAGATGGTGGTGATTTAGCGATTGATGATGAAGATCGATGCCTTAACCTCCTAGATATGCGTAGGGTGAAGATGGATCCCCAGTGAATGAGTTACCTGTGGCATCTCGCAAAAACCACTACTAGAAAATCGCGTTGTTTTTGTGCATTGCATCATCATGACCGCATGCTCATGTCATCATGCCGCATTGCATTTGAGCATCGTCATCATCTTGCATTTGCTTGCATCAAACTAATTTCGGAAAAACCTATTTTGTTTTCTAAAACGCCCCGTCTTTGTTCAAACACAAAACCGGGCCTCCGGATTATTTTGTTTTGTCCGCTGTCGAGTTGCAAAAACTTTGTTTTAAACCAACAAAATATTTAATTATTTCAGTGGGGGCAGTCGAACGGGCCGATTCGACCCGAACGACCACCCCCAGAATAATCGGTCCACCCCGAAATCCTAAAGCTACCCAACCTAATCTACCCACAACCCCTCCACCTCACCCCAACCTATCCTATGTCGCCACCTCACCTCTCTTCCCCCTCCCCACCACTCATATGCTGCCAACTCACCCCCAAACACCTCTCTCCTTTTTCCCTCTCTCCCTCCCACCTACCTTCTCCTCTTCTCCAGGCGCCACGCCCGCCAGTGACGCCTCCAGCCTCGCCAACCGTGGCCGCCCCCTCCCTCTCCTCTAGCTCGCACCGGCCACCCTCCCCCGACCCCGCTCCCTCGCCCCGCTCTCCCTGGCGTCTGCAACCGCCGCTCGCCGGCCGCGTCTCCCGGCCTCCCTCCTCCCGCGCCACCGCCTCCTCCCGCCGGCCATCGCGCGCCTCGCCGTCGACCTCGCCCCGCGTTCCTCCCCTCCCTCTCTCCAGCTCATGCCGCCGCTCCCGTCACCTCGCCGATCTTCCCCGCCGCACCATCTCCACCTACTCCCACGTGGGCTCATGGCTCGGCTCCCACTCGCTCCGCCTCCGCTCAGCCTCGCCTCGCCCGTCCCCTTGAGCTTCGCCACCGCCTGCGAGTCCCCGTCGGCCGCCGTCCTCGTCCGCCGGCCGTCTCTCTGGCCGCTGCTCGCTGCCTACGCCGTCGCTCCCTGCCTGGCGTGGCTTCTCCGTCGCCGCGGCCACGGCTGCGACCTCGCTCGCCCCTGCGGTCCTTCCCCCCTCCTCGCCAAGCGCGCCGTCGGGCCCGCTTCTTCCCTTCCCCTCGTGCCCAGCTCGGCATCACCCTCTTCTGCCTCGCGCCGCCGCCGTGCCGCGCGGGCCGCCGTTGTCCGTACCGCTGAAGTCCCCGGGCCGCACCTAGTACCGCCCTTCGCGAGTTTCCTCTGTTCCCTGGCCGAGACCAAGAGCACCGCACTGCTGGAACCTCCAAGAAGTTCGTCTTGGGACCGTCACGTTCAACCAACGACAAGATACATCAAGTTCTTCTGCCGCCGATGCCGCAATGATATCGGGCCCAAGTCTGCCGACGATCGTTAGCGTCGGGTGCAAGATCTACTTGGAGCTGAAGACCAGGGACACCAAGTTGTTCCAGAATCTCGCCACTCACAAAATAAGGACGGCAAGCACTTCGACATGGAACCGGAAGACCCCGGTGACGAACCCGAAGAATCGCCGACAACCAAGATCTGCTTCCGAGCACTTCGACCGAAACCGAATCAAGATCTCCCCGGATGCTACAAGTACTCCTTCCCGGATGCGATACTCAAGAACACGAACGGTAAGGACACTGACGCAGAACGCCAAGCTCTTCATTCCGGACGCCAAGCCCGACCCGATACGAGGACCCGACAAGGTCTTCGCGACAACAAGATCGACCGCGTGGAACCAAGATCTCCGGCACGTTACGACAAGTTCTCCATCTCGTACCCGATCCCGCTGATCCCGTCGAACCCCGAACCCTGAGACCGACCCCGAACCCCCCGGACCAAGATCGCCGAACCCTAATGTGTGACCCTTTTCCTCGAGACCCTATTTTATAAATGCTAAACATAAAACCTGTTGCATATTAAATTGTCATTGTCATACTTGCATGCATCCTTGTCTGTGGTTTGGGGGCCTTATGCCGATTCACCTCTAATTAAAATATGGGGCCCATATGCGGGCAAATCTAGTCTCATATTGGCCTCATTTAAATTTGTGTAGCGAACCGGTGATATATTCTGCCTTGTTAAACAACATTTAAAATGCGGGGTATCTAAACAACTAGAACCATCTAATTAATTGTCGGGGCCCCGGTTCCGCTTAAGTTGACCTAATTGCATCGCATCTTTGCCATGCCATACATCATACATGCATCATGCCCGATCTTCTGCCGTAGTATTAAATAGTGCATCCGGTGTTTCTTCTAGTGTTTTGCTTCTTCGCGGATAAGATCGATGAGTTGATGTGAGCTTCGCCCCGACCTTCGGATGAACCTTCAGCAATGTTTTCAGGCGAGCATCTCCCCCTTTCTACCTATCTTACTTTTATAGTATTTATTTCCCTCCTGTTGATCTATTGCTGTCTGTGTTGCGATGCTCTAGCTTTCGTACCCGTGATATCCCTTGCAGCCTTATATTGCCTTGGACACCTCCTATTACCTGTTTTGTGGTAGTTAGTTGGACCTGCGCGTCGTAGTCGCTTGCTCAAGTGCTGTTGCGTGTTGTCAAGTGCCACAGTTGTTGGAGTAATGCCGCATGCTTGATGTTGGAGATGATCATGACTTTACTTATCGTTCACTTTAATTCCTGTTTAACAACTAAAATTGAAGTAAGCAGAGGCATCGGTGGGTGATAGATAATATTTGGTTTCCGACCGCCCACTTGTGTCCCGTAGGACCCCGAGTGCTTGATACCTGTTCCTTGATTTATCGCGCTATCCACATCCGGGAGGCTTATGGGACCCCCCTGAGCCAGAGCTTGATTCATTCTTATTTCTTGGGGCCACAAACTAGTTTGGGGTTTTATTACTATCCTGTACTTATGCCATGCTTTACTGCTTTATTTACGATTGTGCGAGGAGCACACTGTACTGTTTAGGATCGTGGCACGATTCCGCGGTGTCGACAAGCCCAGTTTTGGGTTCCCGATCGTTCTGGACGTCCCCACAACCTTGAGTCCGTCTCGGAGCCGGCCGGCTTCGTTGCGGGTCTACTTTAAGGGGTGGCCCCCTGAAATATTTCTGAATCCTGTGATTGCTTTGTCGTGAAAGCCTCGTTGGGTTTTGATTTGGTTTTTCCGAGGTTGATCGAGTGTGTGTTGCTATTGGTGCACCCCGGCCGGGTAAAACTTTCTGAAAGCCGTGTCCGCGGTTATGGACGAATTGGAGCACAGTATCTCGATCATAGACAACTATAACTAAAGTAGTGCTATAAACTTGACTTTATAATGACTAGTAATCAGCTTCACTATAATGGAATGGCTAAATAAAACTGCCAACAAGTGTTTGTTTGGGTTGTCGCTTGCGACCATTGTATCTGACTAGTAAGTACTGCAACTATAACGGAATGGCTAAATAAAAGTACCAACAACTGCTGGGTTTTTGGGATATCTCATGCTAATTGAATCTGACTAGTAAGTGTTGCAACTACAACGGAATGGTTAACTAAAACTGCCCACTGCTTATCTTATCAGGATGACTATTTTTACCTGACTAGTAATTACGGCAACGATAACTGAATAAATAAAACTGCCAACTGTGTGAGTTCCTCGGCTGACTTCCTCGTTTGGTCTCGAGGGGGAATACCAGGATGGTTTTGTTTGGTGTTAGAATCAGGTTGGTTTTGGATAGGTCTTTCTTACCCCTCTCTGATAGCCGCTAGTTGTATCGAGTCTCTATAGGGTGTTTAGTGCGTGCTGCCGCTGCCGCTTCAGTCCACCATACCTATGTAGGCGAGGACCGCCGAATTCTAGTCTCGCTGTCTTGGCCTCGATCTTGACCGCCTCTTTTTCCTTTGCCCTTTGTCGGCACCCTTTTGTTTAAGCAGGTTTTGAGATCGACGTCGTTAGCGGGTTACCCTTCCGCTTGGCCAGGCAGGGTTATGGGCGCCATTGGTTATTCTTCGTGGCTCTTAGCCCCATTTGCATCTTGTCCGTAGTCGGACGCTCATCATTTCAAGGTGATTTGGATCTTTGAATATTATATCTGTATTCTTGACTCGATGAGTCGTTGTTGTATATATATCTGCTCGTGGGTCCCATCGAGGACTGTTGTGTAATGTTATTACCGCTTTTCCACCCGCACGAAAGTGCTGGTGGGCACCTTTGAATCGCTTTCTATGCGGTTTGGCGGGTTTCGCTAAAACTTGCATAGGTCCGATTCGAGGGTGTTACAGAGTGGTATCGATACCTGACAAGTCCAACTCAGGATAACCTAGCTAACGGCAAGTAGAGTGTCAAAAAAACTATTTTGCAAAATCGGTTGGATAGTTCGATTAGGTCTGATTTTACTCCTTACCCCTCGCTATTCTCCTCTTACCTCTACACGTTTGAATCCACCTCTTATCTTTTCTTCGAGTCCGTGATTTCTGGTGGTTGGGTTCCATCGCACCTTGTGGTTTCGCTTCCTCCTTTAGTAACGGTTGCTACATCCGGTCTTCATGCTATCCGAGGAATCCGTCACGGTGGTACCATTCTTTGTTCCTTGTTTGTGCCTTCCGTGTTTTCCGACGCGACGACATCATCTACGCGAGCCGATGCAGTAGTCTCGCATCACTCCTTTGTTTCCAACCTCGCTTGTCGAGATCTTGACCGATTCGAGAATGGATGCACGCTTTTCCACTGATTGTGCGGAGTAATAGTTTGGGTGCGTGATGGATTGGCCCCCATGCCGACTACCCCTTCTATTCGCTTTTGTACATTGAAGTGGATGAGAATGCATCGGTTCCCCCGTTCCATCGAAGATAGAGGTGGCTTTATTTGTTGATACCTCTACCTTCGACCTTTTTGTTCCCGGAGAGTTCCCTCGACGATCACGGACAACGACCTCTTGTTAGTGGTGTCGCGAGGATCTACACGAAGCGAGAAGACGCATCGCCGACCTTCTTCCGGTACCATGAGGCGGATCTCGAGGGCGAGATCCATTGTTAGTGGTGTCGAATTGTGGCATCCCAAAACCACTACTAGAAAATCGCGTTGTTTTGTGCATTACATCATCATGACCGCATGCTCATGGTACTCCTTCCCGGATGCGATACTCAAGAACACGGTAAGGACAGAACGCCAAGTTTTCATTCACGAGGACCGATAAGGTCTTCGACAACAAGATCGATCGGAACCAAGATCTCATGACGACAAGTTCTCCATCTCCGATCCGATCCAACCCCGAACCCTCGAGACCGACCCCGAACCCCGGACCAAGATCGAACCCTAATGTGTGACCCTTTTCCTCGAGACCCTATTTTATAAATGCTAAACATAAAACCTGTTGCATATTAAATTGTCATTGTCATACTTGCATGCATCCTTGTCTGTGGTTTGGGGGCCTTATGCCGATTCACCTCTAATTAAAATATGGGGCCCATATGCGGGCAAATCTAGTCTCATATTGGCCTCATTTAAATTTGTGTAGCGAACCGGTGATATATTCTGCCTTTTTAAACAACATTTAAAATGCTGGGTAACTAAAAAAATAGAACAATCTAATTAATTGTCGGGCCCCGCTTAAGTTGACCTAATTGTATCGCATCTTTGCCATGCCATACATCATACATGCATGCCCGATCTTCGCCGTAGTATTAAATAGTGCATCCGTGTTTCTTCTAGTGTTTTGCTTCTTCATGGATAAGATCGATGAGTTGATGTGAGTCGACCTTCGGATGAACCTTGAATGTTTTGTGCAGCATCTCCCCTTTCTACCTATCTTACTTTTATAGTATTTATTTCCTCCCTGTTGATCTATTGTCGTTCGTGTTACGATGCTCTAGCTTTCATGTGATATCCTTGCAGCCTTTATATTGCCTTGGACACCTCCTATTACCTGTTTTGTGGTAGTTAGTTGGACTGCTGTCGCTGCTCAAGTGCTGCTATGCGTGTTGTCAAGTGCCACAGTTGTTGGAGTAATGCCGCATGCTTGATGTTGGAGATGATCATGACTTTACTTATCGCTCACTTTAATTCCTGTTTAACAACTAAAATTGAAGTAAGCGAGGCATCGGTGGGTGATAGATAATATTTGGTTTCCGACCGCCACCACTTGTGTCCCGAGGACCGAGTGCTTGATACACTGTTCCTTGATTTATCGCGCTATCCACATCCGGAGGCTTATGGGACCCCGAGCTTGATTCATTCTTATTTCTTGGGGCAAACTAGTTTGGGGTTTTATTACTATCATTTACTTATGCCATGCTTTATCGCTTTATTTACGATTGTGCGAGGAGCACATCAGATCTTGTTAGGATCGTGGCACGATTCCTGTGTCGACAAGCCCAGCTTTTGGGTTCCCAAATGCTCGCCACCGTCCCCACAACCTTTGAGTCCGTCTCGGCCGGGCTATGGTTCTACTTTAAGGTGGCCCTGAAATATTTCTGAATCCTGTGATTGCTTTGTCGTGAAAGCCTCGTTGGGTTTGATTTGGTTTTTCCGAGGTTGATCGAGTGTGTGTTATTGGTGCACCCCACGGGTAAAACTTTACGAAAGCCGTGTCCGCTGTTATGGACGAATTGGAGCAGATATCTCGATCATAGACAACTATAACTAAAGTAGTGCTATAAACTTGACTTTATAATGACTAGTAATCACTTCACTATAATGGAATGGCTAAATAAACCGCCAACAAGTGTTTGTTTGGGTTGTCGCTTGTGACCATTGTATCGACTAGTAAGCATCTAACTATAACGGAATGGCTAAATAAAAGTACCAACAACCGGGTTTTGGGATATCTCATGCTAATTGAATCGACTAGTAAGTGTTGCAACTACAACGGAATGGTTAACTAAAACGCCACGCTTATCTTATCGGATGACTATTTTTACCGACTAGTAATTACTTACGAACAGCGATAATAAATAAAACCGCCAATCGTGTGAGTTCCTACCGACTTTCGCTTTGGTCTCGAGGGGAATACCGGGATGGTTTTGTTTGGTGTTAGAATCAGGTTGGTTTTGGATAGGTCTTTCTTACCCTCTCTCGATAGCCGCTAGTTGTATCGAGTCTCTATAGGGTGTTTAGTGCGCTGCCGCTCACCCACCATATACCTATGTAGGCGAGGACCGCAATTCTTAGTCTCGCTGCAGCCTCTCAAGATCGACCGCCTCCTCTTTTCCTTTGCCCTTTGTCGGCACCTTTTGTTTAAGCAGGTTTTGAGATCGACGTCGTTAGCGTTACCCTTCCGCTTGGCAAGGTGGTTATGGACGCCATTGGTTATTCTTCGGGCTCTTAGCCCCATTTGCATCTTGTCCGTAGTCGGACGCCTGTCATTTCAAGGTGATTTGGATCTTTGAATATTATATCTCGTATTCTTGAGTCGCTTGTATATATATCTCTGCTGGGTCCCATCGAGGACCTTGTGTAATGTTATTACTTCGCTTTCCACCTTACGAAAGTGCTCGGTGGCAATTTTTGAATCGCTTTCTATGCGGTTTGGCGGGTTTCGCTAAAACTTGCATAGGTCCGACCAGAGGTGTTACAGTAGTGGTATCGAGCTGATACGATTCACAAGTCCGTAGGATAACCTAGCTAACGGCCGAAGTAGAGTGTCAAAAAAAAACTATTTTGCAAAATCGGTTGGATAGTTCTGATTAGGTCTGATTTTACTCCTTACCCCTCTGCTATTCTCCTCTTACCTCTACACGTTTTGAATCCACCTCTTATCTTTTCTTCGAGTCCAGGATTTCTCGTGGTTGGGTTCCATCGTACCTTCAGGGTTTCGCTTCCTCCTTTGGTAACGGTGTTGCTACATCTGGTCTTCATGCTATCCGAGGAATCCGTCTACGGTGGTACCATTCTTTGTTCCTTGTTTGTGCCTTCCGGTGTTTTCCGACGCGACGACATCATCTCGCGAGCCGGCGTAGTCTCGCATCACTCCTTTGTTTCCAACCTCGCTTGTCGAGATCTTCACCGATTCGAGAATGGATGCACGCTTTTCCAACGATTAGCGGAGTAATAGTTTGGGTGCGTGATGGATTGGCCCCCATGCCGACTACCCCTTCTATTCGCTTTTGTACATTGAAGTGGATGAGAATGCATCGGTTCCCCCGTTCCATCGAAGATAGAGGTGGCTTTATTTGTTGATACCTCTACCTTCGACCTTTTTGTTCCCGGAGAGTTCCCTCGACGATCACGGACAACGACCTCTTGTTAGTGGTGTCGCGAGGATCTACACGAAGCGAGAAGACGCAGATCGCCGACCTTCTTTCCGGTACCATGAGGCGGATCTCGAGGGCGAGATCCATTGTTAGTGGTGTCGAATTGTGGCATCCCACAAAAACCACTACTAGAAAATCGCGTTGTTTTTGTGCATTACATCATCATGACCGCATGCTCATGTCATCATGCCGCATTGCATTTGAGCATCGTCGTCATCTTGCATTTGCTTGCATCAAACTAATTTCGGAAAAACCTATTTTGTTTTCTAAAACGCCCCGTCTTTGTTCAAACACAAACCGGCCTCCTGGATTATTTTGTTTTGTCCATGTCGAAGTTGCAAAAACTTTGTTTTAAACCAACAAAATATTTAATTATTTCAGGAGGGCGATTCAACGAACGACCACCCCTGCATAACATCGGTCCACCAAAATCCTAAAGCTACCCAACCTAATCTACCCACCCTTCACCCACATCACCCGACCACCCCTTGTGCCACCTCAACCCCAGCCCGGCTGGCCCCATCTTTTTCACCCCACACCCTCTCTCCACACACACACCAGACCCACCCCAAGACACAGCCACACACGACACCGCCTGCCCACCCCCTCCCCCTGCCCACCCCCACCTCCCGCCTCTCTCTCCTTTTCCTCTCCCTCGCTGTTCGCTCACTGCCCGCCCCTCCTCCAGCAGCCGCCAGCCCCGCCTCCTCCTCCTCTCTCTCCTCCTCTTCCCCGACCACGACACGCGCCACTGGTCCCCCTCCATCCGCCTCCTCTCACATGGCGGCCTCCGCCCTCCGCCTCTTTCCTCCGCCGCCGAGCCGCCAGCCCCTTCGCCACCGCCTCTCCCCTCCCGGCACGCGAGCACCCTGAGCCTCCCCTCTGCCGAGCCGCTTCCGCCCTACTCCGACCTGCTCCTCAGATCCGTCGACATCGCTTGAACGCCGCCTCGTCTGGCCCCAGCTCCCTCGAGCGCTCGCCGCTGTGGCTCTCTCTCGCATCGCCTCCTGACGCCCGGTGTTCCTCAGCGCTGTGGACTCCTTTTCAGTAGCGTCGTCTGGGGTTCTGCGACACGCCGCTCTGCCCTCGTGTTGAGTTCGCCGCCCTTCCAACAAGGTAGGTGCCTGGTGCCTTTCGCTGTTCGTGCAGATCCGTTACGTATGGTTGTGTGGTGATACTGAGACAAGAATACGGGTGGCGCTAAAGACAAGATCGACAAGCGACACCAGATCTACCTCACGGACCCAAAGGTCGTCTTTCCGGATCCAACCTCAAGGCCGCTCCCGACCGCCATGATCTTCTTCTCGGATCCGAAGACCCCAGAATCGACCGCCTAAGTCCGACATCGACAAACGAAGACGGCACCATCAAGACCTTTCACACGGACGCTGAGATCTCGCCAACTCAAGACCGCGGGCGCGATAAGATCGCTCTTCTGACGCCCAGTGTCGTCGACTCGAGCACCAAGTACTTCTACATGGACATCAAGACCCGACTCAAGACCGATCCCGAGTCCAAATCTCGAGACCGATCCCGCCGGCCAAGTACTTCCTGACGCCAAAACCCGAACCTGAAGAACGCCAAGATCGCCATTTACGAGACGCCAAGTTCTTCTTCCAACGCTAAGACCGAACCGATTCGAGGTCTACAAGACCTTCGAACGATAAGAACGACACCGACTAATTAAGAATCCGATGCACCCCGACGCCAAGATCTACTCGTTATCCGAGAATGAGCCCGCCGAGTAACCGGACCCGAGACCGACCTCAACCCCTGACCCCAATATCGTCGAACCCTAATGTGTTATTCACTTCCCGATCACTATTTTATAAAATGAAATATAAATTGTTGCATATTAAATTGCCATGAACGCATACTTGTCATGTGGTTTGGGGGCCTTATGACGATTAACCATATAATTAAATATGGGGCCCATATGCGGCAAATCTAGCCTTATATTGGCCTCATTTAAATTTATGAGTTTAACCGGTAACCTATATTGCAATGTTAATACAAAATTTTATTTGCGGGGTACCTAAACGACATGAACCTAGTGAATAATTATCGTGACCCCGGTTCCGCTTAATATGACCAATTGCATCGCGCCTTTGCCATGTCATGCATCATACATGCATCATGCCCGATCTTGCCGTTGTATTAAATAGTGCATCCGTGTTTATTCTAGTGTTTTGCTTCTTCGTGGATAAGGCCGTTGAGTTGATGAACCTTGAACCTTCGACAATGTTTTCAAAGCACCTCCTCCTTTCTACCTATCTTACTTTTATAGTATTTATTCCCTCCTGTTGATCTATTGCTATCTCGTGTTATGATGCTCTAGTTTTCGTGCCCGTGATATCCCTTGCACTCATATTGCCTTGGACACATCCTATTACCTGTTGTTTGGTAGATAGTCGCTGCTCAAGTGCTGCTATGCGGTCGTCAAGTACCACAGCTTGTTGGAGTATTGTCATTGCTCGATGTTGGAGATGATCTTGGCTTTATTTATCGTTAACTTTAATTACTGTTTAATAACTAAAATTGAAGTAGGTAAGCAGAGGCACAGGTGGGCAATAGATGTTATTTGGTTGTTAATCATTCCACTTGTGTCCTGTGAGACCCCGAGTACTTGATAATTGCTCTTGAATATTCGCTATATCCACATCCGGGAGGCTTATGGACCCCCCGAGCTGTAGCTTGATTCATTCTTATTTCTTGGGGCCACAAACTAGTTTGAGGTTTTATTTACTATCCTGTTTTTAAATTGTAGGTAATCGCTGCATCGACTGCTTAGGATCGTGGGTCTGATTTCTCAGATCGACAAGCCCAGCTCGTTTCTGTCGCCTCCACAACCTTAAGCCCGTTTCGGAGCCGGCCGGCTTGCTATGCATCTACTTAAAGGGTGGCCTCAAATATTTCTCAATCCTGTAATTGCTACTGCCTGCTGGGTTTTGATTTGGTTTTTCCGAGGCATATCGAGTGTGTGTTGCTATTTGTGCACCCCGCCGGGTTAAAACTTTCAAAGCCGTGTCCATGTTATGGACGACTTTGGAGCACAAGATTCTCGATCATAGACAACTATAACTAAAGTAGTGCTATAAATTTGACTCTATAATGACTAGTAATTAGCTTCACTACAATGGAATGGCTAAATAAAACTGCCAACAATTGCTTGTTTGTGAGGTCACTTGCACACCCTTGTACCGACTAGTAAGTATTGCAACTACAACGGAATGGCTAAATAAAAGTACCAACAACCTGGGTTTTGGGATATCTCATGCTATCAGACCGACTAGTAAGTAATACAACCACAACGGAATGGTTAACTAAAGGTGCCCATCGCTTACTTTTATCGATGACTATCTACACCGACTAGTAATTGCTGCAACGATAATCGAATAAATAAACTGCCAACCGTGTGAGTTCCTCGGTTGACTTCCTCGTTGGTCTCGAGGGGAATACCAGGATGGGATTGTTTGGTGTTAGTACCAGTGTTGGTTCCGAATAGGTCTTTCTTATCCTCTCGATAGCCGCTTTGTATCGAGTCTCTATAGGTTGTTTAGTGCATGCCGCCGCTGCCGCCACCATTATACCTATGTAGGCGAGGACCGCCGAATTCTAGTCTCGCTGCACTGGCCTCTGATCGACCGCTCTCTTTTTCCTTTGCCCTTTGTCGGCACCCTTTTGTTTAAGCAGGTTTTGAGATCGACGTGTTAGGTGGTTACCCATCCGGCTTGGCCTGGGTTATGGACGCCATTGGTTATTCTTCAGGGCTCTTAGCCCCATTTGCATCTTGTCCATAGTCGGACGCTCTATCGTTTCAAGGTGATTTGGATCTTTGTACTGAATATCTGTATTCTTGACTCGTTGAGTTGCCGTTGTATATATCTGCTCCAGGGGTCCCATCGAGGGCTGTTGTGTAATGTTATTACTTCGCTTTTCCACCCGCATTTAAAGTGCTCGGTGGGCACCTTTGAATCGTTTCTATGCGGGTTTGGCGGGTTTCGCTAAAACTTGCATAGGTCCGATTCTGAGGGTGTTACAATGAGCTAGAGTAAAAATCAAAAGAAAAAGAAATACAAGCTCATGGGTTATAGGAATGGTGGAATTGTAAGGTGGTGACAAAGAGAGGTGGTGGAATTGGAATAAAAGATATGCCCCCAACTCAAATTGGGCATTTAAACAATATATCAATAACCAAATACAATATCAAGAGGCAAATACAATTAACAATGCATATGAGAGAAGAACCAAATCAACGGGGTTTTATATGATGCTCAAATGCAAGGTGGCATGATGACATGAGCATGATATCATTATGATGCAACAATTATATATAGGAAGTAGCATTTATGTAGACTAGGCTAGTAGCATTGCAATTGTTAGACAATTGGGATGCTACAACTCTCCCCCACTAAACAAGAATCTCGCCCCGAGATTCCTAGGAAAAAGAAAACAACACAAGGAGAGGCGGGTGTTCGAACGAAGGTGACCCTCATGTTCCCAAGTTGATGAACAACGGAATGGTGCGACCACTACACCTTGCAAAACTTGCTTGAGAGGGAATACCTTTGAACACTTCCTCCCTGAGTTCAATAAACCTTGGGTGATCCACTTAAGGGAAAACTTGTTGCTGTTCTACAAACCTCTCAGACTTGAGGCCCAACAACTCTACAAGAATAGAAGTGCGAGACATCAAGCTATTTTCCGCGCTTCTGCGGGAGGTATAGGTAAAGGTACTCACATCCTCCGGTGTGAGTGCTCGAAGTTATTTCCTTTAGATTCTGCAATCATATCTTTTTGTTTCTTATTTTTATTTTCACTAGTTAGGCTTAACGGAAAACAATTTTTTTAGAGAGCTTTATAGTATTTATCTTAAGTTAGGACATGAAGTGTTTGAAGAGAAAATTTAAAAACCTATGGAACTTTATTTGCATGCTAATAGCAATGTTGTTAGTATGAATTCTTTGGACACCATTATTGCTAATGCTATGGAAAAGTCTTAGCTTGGGGAGGCTAGTTTTTATGAAAATGATCTTTTTAGCCCCCCCAGGCATGAGGAGAAAAATTTACTTGATGATACTATGCCCAATAATATATGATGATTAATGATAAATATAATATTCTCATCCAAATCTACCATTAAGGAGAAAATTAATTATGATGCTAATGCTCTATATTTGATGATTATGGTCATGAGAATAATAATGATAGCTATTTTGTTGAATTTGCAATTCCACCATAAATAATAAGAGTGACTATGTTTATGTGGGGAGGCTAAATTCTTTTATGCATGTGGCTCATGATAAGAATGTTTATGTGATATTTATATTGTTAATTTTATTCATGATCTTCACTGAAAGTTACGTATGAGTAGGGAAACATGATTTATGTATCTCAACATTAAGTTTCCCTCTTTATGTTGAAAAATTTTGAAGTCGATTTGTTTTCTGTGTTTTCTTACTATGTTTGTTGCTTTGTGCTTTCATGACTTGTTTATTTACAAGATTCCTATGCATAGAAGTGGGAAGACTTAAATGTGTTTGGCACCTGTTTTCCTTGATGCTCTCTTTTACTTCAATTCATGGCCTTCTTATGTGACATCTTCTCAAACTATCATGCCTAACTTAAAGGCAAGAAGAAAGTACTTATTGGGAGTAACCCAAAAGTTTTAGAGGTTGAGTCTTTTAAATATTACCTCCAATAACCTCTCTCTTATCATTTTGTATGGTTTGTGTGCCAAGAGTAACCTCTAATGAGAGGAAGAAGATTGGGGGAAGTATCCCTGAAACAGATTTTTGTGCCCAATCAAAAAAAATCTTGAAAATTCTGTATGTAGGATTCAGCTGTAATTTCTAACAAACTTGAGGGTTGTTGGATAACTCGTTAGTTCACCTTTCAGACTTGAGCAACATAAGGTTCTCTAAAATCGGTTTTCAATTGCTGGTCTGTTTGATAAGATTTCGCCAATATTTGCATTTGCCCTTTATCGATTTTTTTGGGTCTTTTTTGGTGAATCGAGCTTTTTGAGGGAACTCTCTTGCCAGTATCTTGTGTTTTAATGAAAAGTGTTGTTGTTTTAAAAACCAAAAACCCAAAGGTTTATTATCTTTGAATGCACCAATGTTACACAAATATCAGTAAAGTTTTGTATGAAGGAAATTTTCAGGTGTAGGGAAAAGAACATGTAATGAGACAAGAATGAATTAAAGCCTGCTTGTGATGCCACCCGTGTCACCCAAATAAATATCTGTTAGGTATGTTGCCAGTTTGGGATGCCTCAAGCATCCCCTTCTTCATCAATAAAATCTCAGGTCTTTATAGACACTCTGCTTTTATTATTGTTTCATGCACTATTGTGTCGTTATTGGAGCACCCCTTTGTTTTGTCTCTTAGTTTTCGCTTGTTTAGCTTGTTTGAATGTTGGTTGGATCTCTCAGTACCTTTTGGAGAGATATTAGACTCTGCTTTTCTACTGTTTAGAACACTCAGTTTTCATTCTTGCATTGTTGTATGAGTGTTCTCTTGCTAAAGACTGCCATTTTAGTTTTCTGTGCTTCATCTAGAACTTTTAGTCTTCGTTGTGGATTTGTACACAAGCTCACTGATCTTATTTATTATTATCTTTGTGAGTTGTTCGCTAAATGATTGGTGTTGAAAAGAGTAGGAAGTTTCATCCTTATGGTAAAAAAGGAGCTTGTTTTTGATCATATTCATGTCATGCTTGATTTGTTTTGGCTTATGTTTAGTGATCTTACAGTAAATGACATGTCAATTTGTGATTGCTTAATGTGCCTTGGAATCAGCAGTTGTTTTAGCATATTGGGGTAGTATTGTGGTATTCTTTAGACACACACATCCAACTCAAACCACAGCCCAATCCACCATGGTGGAAACTCAATATAACTATTTGATGAAGCATTCTTCTTAAAAGAAAATTATTCTACGGGTAAATAAAAAGATTGCTAAGATGCTTATTGTTCTTTGTCAGGCAAGTACCTGTTGGTGGTCCTGTCGGCTAATCTGAGTATATTGAGGAGTGGCCTCGTGATTCAAGGGACATGAGATTGCCAACTCATACTTTGTCAAGCTATTATACTCCATAGTTTGTTCACTTTAACTCCAATCACTTCAAGATTCTATGATAGGCCTTAATCGAGAGCTGAAAGCTAATAAGTACCATAATTTTTGGAAGCTCTTTATGAGACTTGAATTCCCTGCTTCCTTCTCTATGAAGGCCTTTCTTCTTTACTTTTTTATGTTGGTGTCCATCTTCTATCTTTATGCACCATTATTGAGAGAGTATAGTAATGGTCATTCTTAGTTTAATGTGCATTGTGCCAAAAACTTGTAATCTGTTGATTGATTCATAATTTTTGATATTGCTTGTTCTTAAATTATTTGTATCTAGTCACCCTTAGTAAATCTATGAAGGTGTCCCAGTGCATTTATATTTTGCTATACCCATGAGGGACAAGTTGAATACCACTCTTATTATGTTTTCTATATGTGAAACAAACAAATGTCTTGAATGCAACGTGTTATTCATGATCTTTTCTTTGCACTCTTTTCATGTTACTAAACATAGTTAAGCTAGTCTTATTATTAGAACTCTATCTTCATGTTCATGTTTAAAGTACTTTGATCACAGCTATTAATGCTTTTTATAATAATGATTATCAAGATTGGGCTGGCTGTAATGTCACCTCAAAATTATATTGTTTTTTATCGCTACCTACCGAGGATCTAGCAAGAATTAAGCAAGTTTTGTGGGATGTTGATACGCCCATAACGTGATCGGAGCAATTTTTTTGGATGGTTTTATGCTAATAATATGCTTTCGATACTCCTTTTTATATAAAGTTTATGATTTATTTGGACTAACCTATTAATAGTTGCAAAAGTGCACAATGTTCTGTGTTTTACACTTTGGTGTGTGTAGGAATTACCAAGGAATACAAGTGGAAACTCTTGTTGAAGCTAAATTGGGACTTTTCCAAGTAAATCTTGTCTCAGAACTTTTTTTGAAGATGAAGTCACGCTTTAGTCGAAGACGGCGCTAAAATGGAAAAACTCTTCAACTACAAAGTTGTTGGAAATTTTAATCGACAAACGCTTTCTATGACATAAAATTTAGATGGATTCCGAGACCGGACAGGCCTCGATAGACCCGATTTACTGCAGCCCAAGATGGGGTGATTTCGGGAATCCGAGAAGCTATATAAAGGGAGTGAAACTCTAATTTGTAGGAGATACCTCCACCCACGAATTTTATGCAGCCACCAAAGCTACTTTACGTTTTTGCTCTCCCCATGGATCCCATCTCCATGGGGAAGGCCCCAAGAAGCCATGAAGGAAGGGTGTGATGTCTACGCACTTCTATTCTTGTAGATGTACTTGTTGGCCTCCAAGTGCGTAGGTTTCAGGTAGAACAACAAGCAAAGTTTTCCCTTGGCGGATCACCCAAGGTTTATCGAACTCCTGTAGGGAAGTGTTCAAAGGTATTCTCCCTCCGTCAAGCAACCCCAATCAAGATACAAGACAGTCTCTTGTGTCCCTTAACACACCCAATACACTTGTCGTGTATAGGTGCACTAGTTCGGCTGCCAAGAGATAGTGAAATACAAGGTGGTATGGATAACTATAAGTGGTAATTCGGGTGATAGAAGATAACTCGACGGCAAGTGGAAAAAGACTCAAAGGCAAACTGAAATAAAGAAGGAAACAAGCAAACATGCAATTGATCGAATAAGTAACGGTGTGTTTCAAAGACAGAGAAACAAGGCCTAGGGATCATACTTTCTGCCTTAGCAGTGAACAATTTCATATAAATATATTCTCTTCATGATACTACTTCTTAACTACTCCTGCTGTGCTGACACTCTAATTCGATGGTAGGGCTATAACAAAAGACACCTCGTAAAGTAAGCCTTTCCCTTATCTAGAAAAACTCCCACACTATCACCTTGAGTACTAGATGAGTCCAACAAACACCACAATTTCATAAAGACATCCAACTCCAAATATAACTCTTATAACAAGAATTTGTAGCAATTCCCTAGCCTTCAGTTTGTTCTCCACCATGGTGTGTATCACGCCTGCCACTTTCTACACACACATGGGGAGAGCAAGTAGATCTATTAAAGCACTTGAGTAGCAAGGTAGATCTATAGATTATGCTTCATGATCTCTCACATAAGATCATGGCAGAGAGAGAGATGAAACACACATAGCTACTGTAGAACCCTTAGCCTCGAGAGAGAACTACTCCTCCTCATCATGGGGAATCAGAAATGGTGGTGCGGTGATCGATGGAGATGGCCTCGGGCATCTTCTCTCGTCTCAAGTAGGTGCCTGAACAGAGAATTCTCTGCCCCTCTTCGACTTCCCTTCGTGGTGGCGGGGTGCTGAACTTTTCGTGGATTTCTGATTGACGATCTAGGGTTTATGCATCAGGAGGCTTCTACATAGGCTTAAGAGGGCAGGTCGGTGATGGCCAAGGGCCTCCCAGCACCATGTTTTTGCCCGGGCCACTTTAGGGGTGGGACCCATGCCTAGGTGGTGGTGGCCACCGTGGGGCCCCTCCTGGCCTCCTTCCGCTTCAGTTTGAATCTTCTAGGAAAATAGGTAACTTTGTTTTGTCCCAGCCAATTCCGAATATTCATTTCTCTGACTTCCCGGAACCAAAAATAGCGTAAAAACAAAAAGACTAGCACTATGGCTCTCAAGTTAATAGGTTAGTCCAAGAAATCATATGAAAAGTACTCATAAAGTGTGGACAAAAAACATAAGAAAAGTAGATAAAAACAAGAATGGAACATCAAAATTATAGATACATTTTGCAATGTATCAACATCCCCAAGCTTAACTCCCGCCGTCATTCCTCGAGTAGCTAAGGATAAAAGAAAGAATAATTCTTGAGGTGACATGCACCATCAAAGACTCTGATCAAAGTATTTGCAAACATTCAAAGCTGATCATAGTACTTCAATCATAACATGAAAGAGATGTTCTAGAAAGTAATAAGACAAAGCTAACTATGTTTAAACATGAAAAGGCACAAATAAAAAGATTCATGAATAACAATGTTGAAGGACTGCATTTGTTTCATACAAAGAAAACATAGCAAAATAGCATTCAAAGTTTGTCCCTTCATAGACTAGCAAATATAAAATGCATAGGGACACCTCTAGATTTCTATAGTAAGAGTGACTAGATACAAATAGTTTAAAACAAGCAATATCAAGTTATGCATCAATCAACTAGTCTTTGGGACAATGCACATGGGGAACTAAGAATGGACACTATGCCTCAAAGTAGGTGCCAAAAGATAGAAGGTGAGGACTCAATATAATGGTGGAAGAAAGGCCTTCATAGAAGGAAGTAGGATTCGTCCATAAAGAGCTTCCAAAAATTATAGTACTTATAGCTGTTCAGCTCATCATTTCTACCTTCTATCATAAGCATCTTGAAGTGATTAAGGTTAAAGTGAATAAAACTATGGTGTACATGCTTCGACGTAAGTATATTAGAAATCTCATGTCCCTTTGTATACGAGGGGTCCGCCCTCATGCTACTCAAGTTTAGTCACTGTAAGTTCTTGTCATCGTAAGTACATGTGTATCATAGAGAGTCCGCTTAATCTGGTGTACCCTCGCCTGGATGATACTAAGAATCCCTATTATCAAATGACAAGGCAAGCGTATTAAATGAGCATCCTAACAATCTCTTATTTACCATGGAATATGGTGCTTTTTTCTCTTTTCCTTCTTCATAATATTTTTTTCTTTCTTTTTTTTCTCAATATAGGACTCTTTTTTTTATAAGAAGAATGCTTTATAGATAACTCATTATGGTTACGCTTGCAGGTTTCCACCATGTCAAGATGGATTAGACCAAGCGCCCGTGCATGCTTTCAATATATATACATAACTCCAAGGACTTACAAGCTTCCCTTTCATTTCACAATCAATTTACATGCATATACAAAAGAGCATGATATCAACTAGGTACAAGTACTAAGTGCAATGTCGAAAGCGTGCCTCATGAAAGCATGGTTCTGCTAATTCCTAACAAATAAGTGCAAGCATATACAATATAGACGCATACAATGGTTCAAGTTTATTAAGGGTAAGAAAAGGAAAAGTGTGCCATCGAATGTTCGGTGAGAGCTTTAATCACTTGCTAGTTTTCTATAACAAGTTTAATTTGGAAGGTAAACAAAAACATGAATATACTCTGAAGAAGTATATGCTAGTAGGTATGGTGGACTCTTTGGAATAACTTGGTTTAGGGAGTTGGATGCATGAGTGAACCTATACTTGGGTTGTGGAGGCTAGCAAAAAGATCGGGAGCAAATAAACTAAGAGAGCAATAATGGCTATAATCATGCAGAGCGCACAAAAAACATCATCTGATCAAAGCATAAAGTAAAACAAGTTGAAAACTAAAGGATCTGGTAAAGGCTATGGTGACTTTTGGATAGTCATAACATAAAAAGAGTGTGAGCATGCCAAGTCAACCCAAATAAAGCATCAAAGTAATACCACTATACTATGCTTTAATATGCTAAAACAACGATGATTTCATCCAAGGCACATTAAGCAACTTTCAATCTGTTTATAACAAGTCATGATACAACAAAGAATACTAAGCATAAAGCCAAAACAATCATCAAGCATGGCATGACAAAAGCATAGGCCACAGTCAAAAACAAGCTCTCTTAAACACTCTAAGGTTATGAATCTTTCCGTACTTCTTTTCCAAACTAAAACCAAACTTATTTGCAAACCAATGGTATGAAAGAGGGGTCCAACCAACGGTATTCAGAAAAACTAAGAAAACCAAGCAAACTAAAAAGCCAAACACAAAAACAAAAAGAAGACGCCCAAGAACAACACAACTCAGGTATGAAACAATAAAATGAAGCGCTTGAAGAAAACTTGATTTTTATTGATGAAGAGGGGATGCCTTTGCATCCCCAAGCTTTCGATACATTTGTAATTTTTGGATATTTCTTTTGGGGTGACACGCCGTGGCATCCCCAATCTTGAGCTTTAGTCCATCCTTCACCCTCATTACTCATTCCTTCCATACACCTTGAATTTTTTCCTTCATACAAAACTTCACACAATCTTTATTAGCAACATTAGTGCACTTAAGATAAATAAGTTCTTACATGTCCAGTTCTAAAACAAAATAAACTTCCATTAGAACACTATCTATTGTGTATAACTTCCCTTAAAAAGCTAAATTCCCAAAATAAATCAAAAGGAAACCCACAAGAAGCAAATGCAGAAAAGGGCAGAAATCTGTCAAAACAGACCAAAGCAGGTAAAGATGAATTTTTCGAAGACCTTATGTTGCTCAAATAAAAAGTGTTGAACTAATAAAAGTTAGATAACAACCTGGGGGAAGAAGAAAAAGTTACAGCTCAATCCTCGACATATAGAGCTTCCTCTCACGGAATTTTTTATGGTGAAGCACAAAAATCTGTTTCTGGGACAGCAACTTTCCCAATCATTACTTCACTCTCATTAGAGGTTACTCTTGGCAATAAAAAAGAAAATAAAAAGGATAAGAAGGTTTTACATTATCAAAAGCATTAACTTCCAAGACTCTCCATCTAAAACTTTGGGTTATCTCCCAATAAGTACCTTTTTCTTTAACGCTTTAAGTTAGAACATGATAGTTTGCAGAAGATGCTCACATAGAAATATGAATTGAAGTAAAAAGAGAGCATCAAGAAGCAAATTCAAAGCACATTTAAGTCTAACCTAACTTCCTATGCATAGGAATCTTGTAAAAGAAACAAGCTCATGAAGTCACAAAGGTCAATAATCATAGGGAAAGCAAAACAAGTACAACTTCAAGACTTTCAACAGTTAAAGAGAGGAAACTTAATATTATTGAGACACATAAACCATGTTTCCTCTCTCTCATAAGGTCAACTTCTCTAGTAGCATCCTGAATAAAATTAACAATATAACTATCAGCAAGGAACATTCTATCATGAGCCACATGCATATAATAATTGACATCTGTTATAAGCATAGTCATTCTTATTAATTGTAGTGAGCAATTAACAAAATAGCCATCATTATTATTCTCATCACCATAATCATCAAATATAGGAGGCATATTGTAATCATAATTAATTTCCTCCTCAATAGTAGGTGGAGGAAAATATCATATGCATCATTGTAATCATCATATATTGGAGGCTTCCATCATACTATAAGCAATAGAATAGCTATCTTCCAAAAGCTCAGAACTAAAAGATCATTTTCATAAAAACTAGCTTCCCCAAGCTTAGACTTTTACATAGCATTAGCAATAATGGTGTCCAAAGAATTCATACTAACAACATTACATATTAGCATGCAACAAAGTTCAGAGGTTTTTTAACTCTTTCTTCAAACACTTCATGTCCTAACTCAAGATAAGTACTATGAAGCTCTTCACTAATTTTTTCTTGTTTTCCATTGCCTCAACTAGTGAAAACAAGAAACAAAAAGAAAAAATTGCAGAATTCCAAAGGAAATAATCTCGAGCACTCACCGAGGATGTGAGAACCTTTACTCAGCCTCCTAAGAATTCGCCGCTTTGTAATAGAAGGCTAGTCGGGAGGTTCTTTTCTTCAATCCTCCTGTGAATACCTTTTACCTTACTCTCCCGCAATGGCGCTTAGAAGGAAGAATTACACCACACCTAGAGGATGAGAACCTTTACCTTACCCCTCGGCAACGGGCGCCTTTTAAAATATGTCAGGAGGTTCTCTCAACTGTGAATACCTTACCTACTCCCGCAATGCATGCTTAGGGTTGAATAGCTTGATAGCCTTATTTGACAGACAGTTAGTTGCTTTCCTAGATAATTATGTATAGGTTTGTAATCAATTTGTTTATCAACTCGTGATAGCGGTGCAAAGGTATTCTCTGCAAGCAACTCCTGCAATCAAGATACAAGTGAAGTCTCTTCGCTGAACTACTTCTAATTCTATACACATGACAAGTGTATTGGGTGTGTTGGGGACACAAGAGACTTCTTTGCATCTTGATCGTGAGGTGTAGTTGCCGAGAGGGGATACCTTTGACTCACTTCCTCCCCGAAGTCTCGATAAAACCTTGGGTAATCCACTTAAGAGAAACTTGCTACTGTTTCTACAAAACCTCCGTCTACTTGGAGGCCTAAACAAATCATTATAAGAATAGAAGGTAGACATCAAGCTCTCCATAAGTTTGGACAAATCCAAACTCTTTGATCAATTTCATCAAAGCGAGATGTTAAACTCAGAGCTTGTGATGCTTGTTTAGCCCAGTAGATGGACCGCTGAAGTTTGCATACCTTATTAGCATTGGCCTAGGATCTATTAAAACCCTTTAGGTTGTACTCATATACAACTCTTCTTCAATATTACCATTGAGGAACGTAGCTTTTGACATCCATCCGCCATATATTTCATAATCTAAACACGGCGCAATTGCTAATATTAATATCCTAACCGACTTTTAGCATCGCCATGAGAGAATGTTCCTCATCATAGTCAACTCCCTTTGAATTTCGTCAAACCCCTTTAAGTAAGTTAGAGCTTTTATAGGATGGTCACATTATCATCAACATCAGCTTTTTTCTTTGAAAATCCATTTATTCTCAAGGCCTTTCGATCATGAGCTAAGTCCACTAAGGTCCAAACCTGGTTTTCGACATGGATTCCATCTCGATTTCATGGTCGTTAAGCCATTTGTTGAATCGGCTCATCACTTCGCTTCTTCTGATATTGCGCTTGTGGTCATCTATTTCATCAATCGTGAAATTCATAACAGAGGATACGCACCAGTATTTGACGTGCTTCAGAGTCGTGACGTGACTCGCGAGGTTATGAAACGGGTAGTGTCTCTTTTTGGAGTTTCAGCGATCAACATTGGCTTAGCCTTCTTCCATTAGGGTGAAGTCAACTCCTAAACAACCTTCCGGGATGCTACGCTACTCGCCATTTCATGAAGAGAAGGTTAAATAACCTCTTCGAGTTTCCTACCTTCCGACTACTCACACCTTTCGTAAAACTCCTTCTCAAGGAAGGATCCATTCTTGGCAACAAAACCTTGCTCCTTCTGATATGATAGAAGGTATACCCATCTGCTTCCTTAGGGTATCCTATGAAGGTTTGATTTTCCCATTTCGGTTCGATTTTTATCCTACCAGTTTCTTCATAAACATCGATCCTCTCAAATCTTAAGAAATGACAGCTTAGGTGTGTCTCCAAACCATAATTCATACGGTCATACTCTAACGATTTAGATGGTTCCGACATCAGTGAATGGAAGCGGGTTTCAAAGTGCATAACCCTGCAAATGACAAATGACAGCGGCAAGTCACCAGAGACATCATGGGGATCTAAATCCATATCCAATAAAGTACAATTATGACGTTCGACACACCATTATGTTGTGGTGTTCCTACAGCGCCAACAGAAAACTATTCCACAATTTTCATATGTGCTAACTCGTGAATTTCCACCAGATACTCTCCTCCATGGCTTCACCGCAGAAATTCTTAATTGCCAGGTAACTGGTCTTCTGCTACGTATTGGACATTTTCCGTACTAATTCAAATTCCTTGAACTTTCTTCAAAAGATTCGCACTTTATGTTTCATCAAATAGATATACCAAGATTCACTCAAATCATCTCGTGAAAGTAAGAAAATAACGAGCATCCACCTCAATCACCATAACACTCATTGGTCCACACACATTAGTATGTATGATTTCCATAAATCTGTCGCCTGCTCCAGTAAAGTGAACTCTAAAATCTAAGCGTTTCTAGTCATCTTGCCCATAAGGCATGGCTCACATGTATCGTAAATGATTCAAAATCAAGCAGATTCCAAAAGTCCTTCTCACAATGGAGTTTCTTCAGCGCTTAATCGCCAATATGACCTAGACGGCAAGTTGCACATATATGTAGATATATTATTATCAAGTTTAACTTTTAGCATCAACACAATGAATATGCGTAATATTACTATTGAGATCCATCGAAATAAACCATTCAACACGTGTATGACCATAAAATGATATTATCCATAAATCAATGCAACCATTGTTTTCAGATTTAAACGAATAAACTACTTTGGTACATCAAACACGAATCCGGATACAATGTTCATGCTAAGTGCAGGCACCAAAATAACAATTAATTAGGTTTATGACTAATCCCGATGGCATATGGAGAGGCAAAAAGATTCGAACGACGATCACATCAACTCTTGATCCATTGCCAACCCGCGATTCTTCGAATTTCATCCCTTGATAGTCATTGTCGCTATTCCACAACCCTGAATTCGAAAGTTACTATATATTAGCAACCGATCCTGGTGAAGACAAATACCTAGTGCTACTACATGGTACTAAGTCAAGCACATCAATAACATGTATATCACATACCTTTTGTTAAGTTCTAAGCCATTGACTTCTTGTCCGCCAAATACTTAAAGCAACAGGCCTAATGGCCGTCCAAGCCCTTTGCAATAGTAAACATCTTCAGACGTACTTAGGGCCAGGCCTCGGGGTTCCTTTTCAGTGCACGAACTATGATATTTGCAAGCAATCTCTTCTTTCCCTTTGTGCTTTCTTTCTTGTCCTTCTTGAAACTGTGGTCCTATTGATCATCAACATTTGATGTTCTTTTCCTCAATCACTTCTCAGAGTCTTAAGTATTACGGTAAGCCTCAGAAGAGTCTTCTTCATGCCCTCGCATATTATAGGTTCATCACGAAGCCTTTGTAGCTAGGTGGCATGTAGATTGAGAACACGATATGCCTTCAAGTCAATGTGAATCATTATTCCCAAGGACACAAGCTTATCAAGCAAGCATCTGACATTTTGAGTACATGCTCATCTGAGTCGTTTTCCTCCTCCATCATGCATCTAAAGAACTTTTTCAGTAGCATTATAACTTCTCACTTGAAGATGGGTATCGAAATCATTTTCAATTCTCCCATGGTATCAAAGGCATTGTTTACTGAACGCTGTCTGCCCAGCCCATACAAGATGCCGCAATGAACTAAGTTAGGTCCTCCCGACGAGTCACATAGACATTCTTTTCTCACGGGGGTATCAGAGCTGGTGGGGGGCTCTAGCGACGATCTAGCACATATTGCTTGGTAGCAGTGAGGAGAATCTCAAATTCATAGCCTGGGGCTTGGTGAAGTTGCTACACCCGCAGCGCAAGTTTCTTCTTTCTCCATGAACATCACATTGAAATTAAAAGCAGCGTGTGGTGCTGCATCTACACAAAGGAAGAAATTGTAAAGTTTATTTAGACTAAGTTTATATAGATTGAGTTCCAACTAATCCAAATTACTAATGAACTCCTCACCAAAACGACATCCTCGTGGGTTCTTTTTTGGTGATTATATGAACCAAATCCACTACACCAAGCCGAATTACATCACGCAGTTTGTAGCTTCAAAGGCGGCATCTATATGGGCATCATATCAACATATATGACTCATGCTTAACCTTTTCTTGGTCCATGTGTTCCGAGGCCATGGTTCATACATGCTAGGCCGCTAAGTAAGAATTGGTAGTATCCATGCAGGTGTAAAACCGTCTTTACAATTCGCTAAATGAAGTGCTGGAGTCGAAAGTACACCCGATCATCAATGTTGATGTCTCAACACTTCGCATCCATAGAATCGGCATACTCAAGGAAGAACACATTTTATCTTGATATCTAAATGAGGGATCATCTTACAATGCTACCAAAAGCGCCAAACTAGCAAAGATAAGATGCAAAACATCTAATGTGTAAAGTGAGATGATATGGTCCATGCATTGATTCTATCATTTGCATCGTGTGTATGATTCTACCATCATTCCTTTGTGTTTAAGTCCGTCTATGGAACTGAAGACATCGCTAAGTGTTGTCAGAAGAGTATCTATCATACATCTTTACTTCTTTACACAACAATACCTACACGTTGATTAACTAGCCTGTGTTAACCCATCTAAACTAGACGCCTCTAACTTTGTATCAAATTGCAAGTTTTACGGCTTAGGCTTCTCGGAGATATAAATGGGCCTACCTACCTCATATGAACATGAAACCACAAATCGAGATAAATCAAAGTTAGTGTTCATGGCAACCCACAAATCAGATATTGAATTTATAGTAGGAGAGAGACAAACACCCTTTCAGCCACTTCTTATGCAAACTAGTTGCATGTCTGTTGCGTGGAAACTCGTCCCATGTATTTATGACATGTAAGGTTGGTCCGGACCGCTTCATCTCCACTATGCCACAAACATCCAAAAATACATAGAAGATGCAATAACATGATTCATCATCAGCCACATATAAACATATGTGTACTACCTGGCAAAGCACCTACGCATGAGATCAGGGCTCGATACTCACTATTGTCTACAAAAGATGTAAAACAAAAAAATTCCCACGATGAGAACTATATGCCAAGATCTATCTATCAGAGCACAAGAGTAACGGGTGATATATACATCGCATGGAGAACTTACCTCAGAGACAACAAAGTTTTGTTAACGAGTTGGAATCTGGATGATGTAGGTCGTGACGCTTACGATCTCAAGATCGCTCCGAAGTCCGGGAAGCACGCCGCAAATCAAATGACTCATCTCGGGAGACACACACTGGGCCACTCAGACAACCCCACCTCCTCTCCAAATAACTAGCTGGAAACAAATAACCTTCTAGACTAAGGATACCGAACATGTATCTCGCTAATCCTGACCATGGGGAATATCTAGAGAGAGAGAGAGATCCTTCACGAGGAGGTGTCCTTTGTGAGGGAGGAGGGGCTTTATAGAGAGGGGATCCTCCCTACCATGGCCGGGTACATGAGGGCGCTCTACTCCTCTTCCTATATTCATGTGTGTTGACTCCACTGCATCTTGGATGGGTTCAGAGTATGGAAAAACAAAAATTTCCACTGCAAGAACGAACAAACCCATATCTAATCTAGATGTGATCTAATCTACTAGACATGTGAGGACTTGACAACCTCAAGAACTGAAAGCTGCTGAATTAGATTGATCTCAAGAGATGGAACACTTGCTGTGATCTCAAGATCGTGTGGACGATCCTTCCCAGTGTCAAATACACGCAGAGTCGGGCACCTTCCTCTCTGCTCCAAATGAAAAATGAGGAAGTAGATCTTCTCTCCACTGTAATCCCAAGCAGCCTTTACTCAAGGCAGGCGGTGGTGGAGGTGAGACCTGTGAGGGTCACCATGCCTGCAAGGGTAAGAGTGATATGAGATTGGAGTTGCAGAGAGGCGGAGGGGGCGCCCTTCTGCTTAAAGAGAGAAGGCTGGGAGGGGGAGTCCTAGCAGGACCTCCTGGGTCACAGGAAGGGGAGGAATCTCCTCCCTATCAATCCGTGTTCAGCCCCACTTGGCTCCCTTTGATCCTTTCTTGCCTTTTCAAGTAACTCCAAGAAATCTTTCTAGAACCTTCCAATGATTCTAAACCTTCAGAATTCCCCAGACTCTCTAATACTTCCCCAACTTAGAAAAATGATCCTAATATATGAATCTTATTCCTGACCATTCCGGATCTCTCGCAGGATAAACTTTGATCATTCTAGACTCAACATCATTCGTCCCAACGCATATTCCATATCTATCAACCAACCTTATGTGTCAATTCAGCCAGTCATGAATATGCAGTATATGATGAAGACACCTTCCCATCAATAACCATCATGGATCTCGAGATCCGCACCTGAACTATATACCAACGATACTTCTGGATGATATTTTGTCTCACGATATTCTACTTGTCCGAGGTTTGATCGTCGATCATCATAGTTCACATCATATACCTTTTACTGCTCCACGTTATGTCATCTCTGTGACCTGGGGCCTACATGTCAAAAAGTATCAGATGATACCACCGAGAGGCCTCCTAGATATCTATCCTCACGTGCAGGAGACAAACCGTAATCTTGTCTGTTTCACACATACTTTCGTATCACCCAAATTGATGTTCTTTATAACCCCGTATTACGAAGCAAAGGTTGATGTCATCAAAGTACCCATCCTAAGGATGTGATTAACAAATTCTCATGGTCTAAGGATTAGGTTACTATACATTTAAAGCTTACAGCACATTTAACTTAATGGGACTTGATCTTATGTTATGTGCCACTATGGTGTGTGTCCATCACATCATTCTTCATATTATATAACTTGTTATTAATGATATCCAATGTCCAACGTGTTCCATGATCATCTATTAATCAACAAGCTAGTTTAACAAGAGTTTACTAGGGACTCATTTATGCTTACAAACACACAAGTATTAATGTTTCCTAAGCATTACAATTATAGCATGGGATGTAAACATTATCATAAACATAAAGATAAATAACCATTTCTTATTATTGCCCTTGGGCACATTCCAACAGCCCCACTGCACATAGAGTCAATAATTCAGTTAAAAAACTTAAAAAATTTAATTTGAAGGTCATCTTGTATAGACACTACGCGAAAAATATAATCTCTTGATCTCGATATCGAAAACCGTGTATTTGCATGTTTTGCCTCTATGCATTACCATTCTCCATAGATGGCATTAGCGTAAATTTGGTCCTTTAGACCCCACCCTTGGATTAAATGTTGATACAATTGTCATACACGTATCTTCATAAATATCCTACAACCAATTTCAGTTTGATAACAATTATCACAATGCCTCATTTCATGCCATAACAACTATCATATACTTTAGTTTTTGTTGTAGTATCTGTCATAATGTTTTAACTTGGTACCAACCAACCAAGCAGGAACTTCCTTTTCATTAAATAATCTATAGTTTAAATTAGATAACTTAATTTGCACCGGTATCAAGGCAATTTACAATGAACTATTTGCCACCACTATATAAGGTCTATCCTTCCAAAGATCAGAACATCCCTCACGGCTGTCCAATGATTATCTTATGAGTCATTCCAACATTTAAGGTGATATCTGATGTGTACATCTCTAAAGAAGATCAATCAAATATTCTTAGATTTCACCAAGTGTCAAAATGAATCAGTGTCATTAATAATTTGAACGATCCAACCTTCAAGTGAGTCAAGAACCTTCGTTACTTCCATATTGAACTCATTCAACATCTATCATGTATATTTAAAACCATATTAGCTTCAATCTAACGCACACGCCTCAATTTTAAGTTATGCCTGCTTTTCATCGAAATGAAATTTTAACCTGGGTGGTCAATAAAGATACATTATTTAATCAACGATATGTCTTTCACATAATGTATTAGAATATGTCCAGCGCCCACTAATTCTCACGTAAGCATCTCATCTTCCGATGAAATTAAACTTTTAACAGCTTTCATCAATGTGAAGATTCCTAACTCCGCTGAGTGCCATTTCAACCATTGTTTTGTATACTCTTTAGCATCCTTTTGAATTAATAAAACTCTTGATCGTGGCTGCGACACATCCAAAATCATTCTATTAGAAGAACTTGTTTTGTTTGTTCAATCACTATATACCAAAATATATGTAGTGATTACATTAATCACCTGTAATAAATATCGCTATGAAAGATCAAATCTTATCATAGTCAATTTCTTTGAATACTGTCAGAAACTCTTTTTCCGATTGTCGACTATTTCATAGATGTGAAACATCCATGTCTATTTCTTTTATAGATCCATATACTGATCAGCCTCAGACCTTTCCAGAGGGTCTTTCAAATTCAAAGCTTGATTTCTCATGTATGGAATTAGTCATGATTTATGGTTTTCAAGCCACGCATCAAAGTCAGGCCTATCATTGTTTTTTTGCATGTAGCTCAGCTCTACTTACTATCAAACAACAATGATTTAACTCTCAAATCTTGCATTTGATTACTTCACCCGACCTATCATTCAATAGTAACTTAGATCTCCGTGACTACAACTTTGAGGCACGTGAGCCATGAGTATTGTTACGCCTCAATGCTATAATTTGCTGCTGCGCAACTCAGTTGATTATTAGCCAAGGTTCAACAAACTTTGCTTCAAAGTTCTATTGTCCTCCCACTCAACCTTCATTTAAAAAATTCCTTCTCAAGAAACTTTACTACCCAAGGATAAACACTTTTTCTAAGTTATGAAGGAATACCCAATGGTTATCTCGAATAACCCATGCTAAAGACATGCTCATCCCGACTTTTGATAACATTCTAATGCACAGTATACAAAAATGGCAAAAGTATAACGGGTTTTATCCTCAAACCAACTCATATGGGTGTCATCAACGGATCACGATGATTTTTTCGTGTAAAAGCGTAGTCAACAAAGCTTTAATCTTTAAAATATAATGGCAGTTTACAATGGACTCATTTGATCTTACCATGCCGTCAAGGTTTCATTACATATTCGAATACCGATACTCCTAGGTGTTTTGGGAAATGCAAACCATGGAACGAATTCTCAAATTTAGGTGTTTTGCTAAACTTTGCAATCTTAAACATCTTCTTTTTATGATCCAACTGTAAACTTTTTAGCTTCTTTGTTACAATAATTCTCCACTTCATCTTGAAAGTCTTTGAAACATTTTCAAATGTCATACATTTTCCTTATTGAGTAAGTATACACATACTCACCCAAATTCCTTGGAGAAAGCATATAGTTGAAATCCATCACTAATGTCATTACATAATGACTATATACATCAATATGTACAAATTCCAATCAGTTAGTCGTTTCGTTCTTTGGCCCACGAACGAGTTTTAATTATTTTAGTATCACAAGCGCTGTTTGATCAAAATCAAAGACTCCAAAATCAAATATGAGTTTCTTCATGCATCCTTTTCAATATAATTTAAACGGGCGAAGGTCACTTCGCAAGTGATCCTTCAATCATTTGTCTTATGTATATTTTAGCATTAGTTTTATGTCGCTATTTCTAACTGCATTTGTATATCATCCATTCATTATGAATACGTAATTATTTGAACAACCTTGTCATCATAATACCTGATCAAAATAACAATTTTTGAAACAAATCTTTGAAGGCAAGCTTTGATGTTACCCAGCAACATAACCCTTTTGTTTGTTTTCGATGAACATCAATGCATTTCTGCTATATTGTTAATAGTTCATGAATTGTGTTGTCCTGATGACACTTCATACTGTTCAATTCGTATCCAACACCGCAGACCCACATTGTTTAAATGCAAGGAATACAAATCCATACATGTATCTTCTATATACCTAAGTTGACATCTCCAACTTTTCTTCTAAATATTTTATAGATTCCTTTCAACAATTCTTTCTTTTAAAAGAATCTATCAATATCAATAGTGGTGTTATCTACATGACACACAGTACAAAGCGGTGTCAAATACTAATTCCTTGGATTGCACTGAAGGGATCACTTATCAAATGTTTGGCACTTTTCAAAAATTCCATTCTTTAGGAATCTTTAGTAGTAAATATTTTATTTATATCTTTCTATTCATCATTATCATGACAACTTTCACATCAAGCTGCTATAGCTTATATAAAGGTGAATTGCAGTATAATGTTTCTTCCAAAACCTTTGAGATTAGAATACTAGCTGCCCAACCTTCTTCACAAATTCTCATCAAATATGAGGATATGTACTTATCATGTTGTAACCAATAGATGTTTAGAAATCGAACAATTTTCTACATCCTGACATGGTTTCAAACATTGCTTTCAAATTTCAGATAACCTTTGATATTAAAACATATTTTGAGTATCAAGAATCATGAGAAAACATGATACATTAGGATACTAATCGAATTGTTACTTGGATTTAATACCGCTTATTAAACTTCACAGTAGTAAACTGAGTTTGCTGAAAGTTTGCAATATGACTTTAAATGGATTGATACTCAAAACAACACGTATAATAGCTTCAGGCAAGGCTATCCAGAATTCCCAGGTTCACTATCTCAATTATAACTAAGGTGAATCTGATTAATGACTACAAATAAACTATGCAAATTCACTTTGATTGTGTTTATGATAAATTGAGTTTGACTAATCCAAATTACAAAAGAACTCCCACTCAAAACAACATCCCTCGAGTTGTTTTAGTGATTACACTAACCAAATCCACTACACCAAGTCCCATCATCATCACGTGAGATGATGTAGCTTCGGCTTAACAATCTTCATGTTCATCATATCAATCCATATGACTCATGCTCTACCTTTCGGTATTCCGTTCGAGACCATGTCTATACATGCTAGGCTCTCAAGATTAACCTTAGTATCCGCATGTGCAAATCTGGTATGCACACGAGAATCTATCACACCCGATCATCACGAGATGCTTCAAACGATGAGTCTTAGCAACGGTGCTTACTAAGGACCTAACACTTTATTACTTGATATTTAGTGAGAGGGATCATCTTATAATGCTACCGTCACATCTAAGCAATACAAGATGCATAAAGGATTAACATCACAGTAATTCATAATTAGTGTGATATGATATGGCCCTTTCTTCTCGATCTCCATCTCCAAAGCACGGACATGATCTCCATCATCACCAGATTAAGGCCAAGGTCCGTGGCCGCTTCATGGTTGTTCCATCATCACTAGCAACTATTACAACTACTTGGAACAAAGCTATTACAAGATGAATGAACAGCGGGGTCTTATGAATTAAAGAAATGACCATTAGGCTCCCTGCCGGTTGCCGTAATATGAGGATCATTGCATACATCAAATACAATCCTGATCACGTATGGTATATCACATCCCAAAACCCTGCAAAAACAAGTTAGGCAGCCTCTAATTTTCTTGCAGAAGTTTCATTGGCTTGGGGCTTTACCGACTAAGAGCGCATCTTTTACCTACAAAAGCCCGAACCACAGCGTTGTCTAGTCTTTATCAAGTGCAAAGTGTAGATTTGATCTATCTTATGATGGGAAGACGGAACACCCACAAAGCCACTTGTGCAAACGAGTTACACATCAAGCGTGGAGAAAGGTCTCATGTCGATGACATGTAATGTTAACTGAGGCCTTCATCCCACCATCTGTAGATGCCAGTACACACATAAAAGCATGCAGTACAATGCCCACAACCTCTGCATTGTGTTCTACTAGATGCAGCGAGATCTGTATAGACAACAAGGCTGCGATACCCTTTGGTGGGTTACGTAGCATGAAAACAAAAAATTCTACGCAAGAACAACAAAACCGGTCTAGTAGTGAAAATAGACCTAATCGCTGAACATGAGCAGCAGAATAGATCGGTGCCCAACCCTCGAAGCAAAATTACTTGAAGATTAGATCTAAGTAAGATGATGTCGATCATACTTAGATCTCAAGATCATGTGGGCGAATCCTTGAGCAAGCGTTCGGCGGTACTTCATGACCAGGCCACTGCGTGCGGTGACCGAACCTTCCTACAGCGGCGGAGGTAATGAATCTTCTCTGGAATCAGCAACGCAGCCAGGCGTGTTGGTGGTGGTGGAGGTGAAATTCTGCGAGCCGCCTATGCTGTCTTGAAGAAGGTGGAGAGAGAGGCTGACAGTTGGGAGTTGATAGAGGGCCAAGAGAGCCCTTATTTAAAGGATGAAGGCGCGCACAGGGAGGTCCTAGTAGGACTCCCTCCTTGGCCGGCCCGGTGGGAAGGGGAAGAGTCACCTCCTCGCGTCCGTCATCTATTGCCAGACTCCATGATCCTTTCTTGTTTCAAATGGCTCCGAAATCCTACAGAACCTTCGAACATTAGAAACCTTCTAAGTCTCATACAAACCTCTAGGAACATTTCCCAACAGAAAATGAAAGTCCCAATATATGAATCTTATTCTGGACCATCCCGGATCTCCTGAAGATTCATTTAAGACTACGAACATCATTGGTCTCCAACGCATATTTCCATATCTACTTAAAACTTGGCAGACGCCGTGTCACCCTGGTTCGTGAATATCTGATTGTAGTGAAGACACCTCTCATCAATAACCATGTTGGGATGGGATCCATAGCAGCTCCCATACTCAGATTACTTACGTGATTGAACCAATCTTATAAAACCAATTCCACTTTGTCTTACGTGTTCTGTATAGAGACGTCATTGGGTATCTTCACTAGTTCTTCCTCGTTCTTTGATAAATTTTCTTTACCGTTCATATTATGTCTTTATTCCTGTGACCCAGTCCATGTAAAATATCTGGTGACATTCCAAGAAGGCAATTATATCTGTCGAATCCTTATGGATGGACAAATCCCAATCTTGAATTACATACTTCCTTTAAGAATACCCAATGACACATTGCCGAGTTATGGGCGTGGTATCATCAAAGTACCGTCCCGTTAGTCGCTTTATCTTGTTAAGTTAGGTTACTATGTATTTCAGCTTGCAGCCGTCGACTTAGCATACTATGCTTACTATGGAATTGTGTCCATCACATCATTCTGTGTTGTAACATATTAATGACATCAGTATCACTTGATCAAACCTGATCATGTAATCAACAGCCCCTAGTTTGTGAGAACACGGGACTCTTTATGTTTACAAAACACGGTATTAAATGTTTCCGGTTAATACAATTATATGGGATGTAAGTTTATATAAACATAAATATATAATAATAACCACTTTGTTATTACTCTTAGGCATATCAAACATAAATTCCATAAACAGACACCACCATTTATTACGCTCTCGAATAATAAAACTATTTTATTTATTTTATTCAGAATTTATTAATTTTAAATAACAAACATTCATAAAACCCCTGCAACATTTCAATATCACATGCGAACCACTTACTACAATTTCACACGAAACAATTAGGTTTCTGTAAATGATTCCCTGCGCTTTGCAATTCTTTAAATCTTTGAAACATGCTCCAAGGCTATTAGGCGATATATTTCTTTCATTTGATAATGTAAGACATGATTGAGACTCCTCTCGAGATCGATAATCCCGAAGCGGGACACAGAATCCCATAAAACCGCACATTCAAGCAAATGACTTCTATGATGGTAAAGTTGCGCTGTTAAGCAATCCCTTTGTCTCATGATATAATACATAAATTCGATCACCGATTATCCAAATACCTAGCTTGATCTGCGTTACGGTATTTTCCGTTCATGATATAACATTCTATTGATCACATTGATATCTTAATGTGATATCACCAAGAAGGGCCAGTGCATATCTATCGCGTCATTGGGATTGACAAATTCCACTCTTGATCCATGACCTCAACATAACACCTTGGTAGCCTAAACCCACCTTTATAGTCACCCACATTACGGTGTAGCGTTTGATATCAAAATTACTCTTTGATTGTGTCTATTAATTAACATGATCTCTCATGGTGGAACAAGAATTGCATACGTGTGATGTTATATCAATGTAAACACTAATATAAATATATATATGCTGAATATTTCATCACATCATTTCACAAATGTTGTGGCCTCGTTATTAACAACATCCAATGTCCATGATTGAAACCTTGATCATCTTGTTAATCATATGACTAGTCTGGAAGAAGAAGCATAACTAAGAAAACTTTTTTGTTTAATGCACCCACATGTATTGGCATTTCCTTTCAATACAATTATAACATACAAATAAGCATCTATCATATCTGAGGTACATAATATCAACTTTATTATTTGCCTCTTTCAGGCATATTTCTTCAAATATATTCATCCATATGAATCGAAACTGCTTTTATCACTAAACTTCTTGTATAAAGAAGAATCCTTGATCAATCTTGATGAAATACAAACCCTTGACTACCTCATCAAGCGAAGATGTTCAACTCGAGATGCTTGCTTCAACCCATAAATGGATTTACGGTTTGCATACCTTATAAACTTTATATGGGGAATTTAAATGAAACCCTAAGACTATATCATATCTGCGTCCTCGTTAGAATTTCCATTAAGGAAAAGTAGTCTTGACGTCATACGCCGTATCTCATAGTCGAAATGAGCCTGTAAACATGATGCGGGCCGGCTTAAGCATGGCTATGGTGAGAAAGTCTCATCATAGTCGACTAGGAACGAAAAGCGGTAAGGGGCTTTAGTTCATTTAGGAGAAAAGAAGCGAGAGAGGTAAAAATGGCAGGAGCGACATTTTTATGGAAAAGGCAACGAGAATATTCAGCAGGCGGAGAAAATAAAATAAAGGAGCTATTTAAAGCCAGAAACAAAAGCAGTGGAAATTGGGATAAATAAATAAAACTTTAAAACATAATCGAGATAGACCCATATGTCTGAAAATAATTACTTTAAATCGGTGATTTTCCTTGCTCTTGTTGGGCCATAGAATATGTAAAGTCTACTGTACTTCCGGCCTAGGCGACATACTAATTGTGTGATCTTGGGTTATATGAAACTATTTATGTGAACTTAGCATGCTTGTCAAAGGAAGTGTTGAATGTTATGTTACTTTATTTTCAATTATCGATTGTGCAATTGTAGAGATATTCTTTGTTTATAATGTATTTGTTTTTAGTGCTTATGAACCATGATATTATACCCTTGTATAATGAACCAAATATACTGTTTTAAGTATCGTATTAAATCGTGCTCCAGAATTTACATATTAATTTGAATGATTTCGAATTAGTATTACGTTTAAGTTTAGTTTCATTTTTGATTTCGATGACACAAGAGAAACAAAAGCGATAACATATATTCCAGGTGAATTTAGTTCTGTTTTCCTTCAACTCCTTGAACCTACCGAGAATCCTTAAATGACAAGGCGTGCTTTATAGGCAGAAATATTTCATCCATATCAGTTTTCTTCCTAAATACCCACATTTGCCTCGATGGATCTTGCCGTCTAGCAGATGACAAATTTACGTGATTTTTATCCATTGACTTTAACTCGGATCTCATGGATCCGAACCACACGATTAGTCGGTCCACCATATTATGAATAAGTTGCTTGGGCTCATCGTTTGTCTATGATGACACATCTGAAACACTTAGCAATCTTGCAGAGCCTTCCGTGGTGCGAGTCTTGATTTAAGCTCGTGACCACCACGGCTGGCTCAACCTCAGATTTTGCAGACTCTCTGGTAATGCCTCGAATTTCTTTGAGCTACTTCGCCTCCTCCCGGCTCCCCAGTAGAAACTCTTTCTCAAGGAATACTGTGACCAGAAAACAAACACTTTTGCCCTTTTCTAGATTATAAAGTAATGCTTGAGGGTTTCCCTCGGATACCCATGGCCACTTATCGACTTGACGCGAGCTTTTAAGTGAAGTCGCTTGAAAAAACTTCAAAACCCCAAATCTTAAGAAAAAGCCAGACTCAAGCTTCTTTCAGGTCCATCTCATCACGGTGTCTTCACTCTGACTTTGATGGTACTGTTTAGCAGTATGAATGCTGCGGTTTCTGGGCAATAACCCCAAAATGATAAGGCAGATCTGTCGACTCATCGACAATCGTACCATGTCTAAGAAGATCCGGTTTCATCTTCGACACACCTTTTTATCTCTGACATTCTTGGGTGATGCAAAGAACTATTCCACAACTCTTGATTGACCATCAGCTCATGCTCATGTACTCACCACCTCGGTGCGATCGGAAGAAACTTTATTTTCTTGTAAACTTGATTACGTACCTCATTGTGGAATTCCTTGAACTTTTAAAGTCTTGAGCTAATGTTTCATCAGTAGATATATCCATACCTACTCAAATCGTAGTGCCAGAGTATTGAAGTATTTATAACCACACAACAGATTGCGTGCTCCTTGGTTACATCACTATGTGCGAATCCCAATAAGTTGGATGCCCTCTCGCAACTCTTTGTGAGTAGCATGTATTTCTTTTTAGGTGACAAGATTAGCATGTCTCCGAGCGACTCAAAGTCGAGCGAAGTTAGGAGTCTATCATCATGGAGTTTCTTCATGCGTTTCGGCTTATATGACCAAACAGCAATGCAAAAGTAAGTCATAACGGATCATTTGGTCTCCAACCTTTTCCATTTATATTTATAGGCCAGCTCACCATCAAGATTCAAAATAAATAGCGAAATCTGTGAATGAGTCTGAAAGCAAGTGAAACATATCATTCAAATACAAAGAACAACCATTATTCTTATGTTGACTCATAGCCTTGTCTTGTAAACATGGCGGAAATAATGTTTCGATAAGCACTGGAACATATGTAATTATTCAGCTCCATTAAGAATTCCAGAAGGTAAAATGGGGGTTGCATCGTGCTGACCTTCCAATGCTGGCGACTCTTGCCTTGTTCTTGAGCTTCGAATATAAATACGCCTCTCACCCGCAACCTGAAAATTCTTGCAGTCCATGCGATGATTTGCGGTGTGAATCGATCCGGTGTCATATACCTGAGGCTATGGGTACTCAACAGATAAATGTACCTTAACATTTGCAAACAGAAGTCAGTCCACCTCCACTCTTGGCACATCGGCCCATATGAGTTCCTCTTCGTTGGCCATCCTCCGCCACCGATAGAAGCGGTATGTCCCGTGGGGAGATGGCTTAGTACCCCAAGGAAGTGCTTTGGACGGGTCTGAGCCATGCATCTTTGACTTAGCCTTCTTCTTCTTAGTCAAAAATCTTCTTAGCCTTGATACGCACCATGACCCTTGGTAGCGCTTTTCTTGGGGTCCACCTCTGGCAGGCATCGTAATTTAGTGAGATTATCCACATTACCATGTGGTACTTCCGATATGGTGACCATACACACTAGGAAGAGAGTTGAATTATGTCCATGTGAACTCTTCGCAATGGGAGTAGCCCGATAACTCCGGAGACTACTGCGTAACCAACCATCTTGATCATGCGAGACTCGTTGGATTTCCGTCATGACTTACAACAACAAACTTGAGAGACTTGATACCTCTCGGTCTTTTCCTAAGCACAGACATACTTTTGGGGCTTTCGATCATATCGTGGCCTCAACATTCTCGAACAGCTGCCAAATCTGGGTTCCATGTGAGCAAGCATACATTTAATTTCGTGGACTCATCCCACAAGTCCTATGGTAGGCAGTGGCGGCCATGATCGCGTCCTCATTACGGCTCATATAAATTGGGTTTTCTGGGACATGGTCCTGCACTGCTTGTTTGAGAACAATTCTCACGATTAATTCTGATACCAGTTGGTGAAATTAGTTCCGTGGCTTATCTTTCTCTATGATAGTTCTCAATGCAAACTAGAAATGGGAGGGAAATTGCTAGGTGCCATGGATCTACAATAGAAAATATGCAAAACACTTAAGACATGTATCCATAAAGAGCAAAACATATTAAACACTTTAATACTTGTGCTCCCCACTAGAATAGCGCCCTTGATCGTTCCTAAGTGATTTGGGATCCGAATAAGCAAAGGCATTAAAGTGAGATTTAGCATCGCCGCTGGTTATCAGTGATCATTTGAAGCGACTCCTTGTCGATTTGCATCTCACTCGACTCTGTTGGTGGGTGTCATCATATGCTCACCAAACCGGTCAGGCTTTCCTAAGTCACTTCTTCATTTGTGATAGACCGTCCTAACGTTAAATTAACTTTACATTTGAAATTAGAAGCTTGAACCCACCAAGTGGGAAGATTGATAACACCTTAATTTTTTCAGATCCCCTTTACCCGAAATGTTAGGCTTGTGATGAATTTTAACTTCTTTGGCGAGAAACCAGTATACCTTCTTTGAGGGAGTTAAATTCTACCAACTATCGTGAGGAGGTAAAACGGAGACATAACAATAACAAAAATTATAATGTGAAATGGTATGGCTCTCTTCATTAATGATCTCCATCTCCAAAAGCTTATAATTTTACTCATGCCAACTCTATGCGTGTAGTCTTACTCATGCTTGTGACTTGTACATCGACTTGCATGCCATCCATGTTAAAACAACTACACTAGCTAGTAAAGTAAATTACATAGAATCCAACAACATAAGTGTAATGAGCCAACAACACCTAGGCTCCCGGTATCCGCGGATGACACATCACATATCCATACCATTCACAACATCATCCTACAAAAACAAGTTATGGATGAATAAGTATCTCACAAACATTATGAAACTCTCACTTGTGACATCACAAAGGCCCGGCCCTTAGCCGAGGAAGCAATGGAATCTCGAACATGAATTTTCTTCATCGGATAAAACAATATTGCCCAAATTTGAGCGTACTCGATTCGATCAAACTCTTTGATCTTCGATAGCCTTGTCTGGTTCACGTCATGATCTGCGATGTGAGCGAGACGACCAAGGGTATGTATTCCACGAACCTCAGCGGTATGATCACGGAAGCTTGAGATCATCCATCACAGTATAGTTGATCCAATCAACCTCATACAAAACAGTCTATCTCATGAATGAGCCACAAAACAATAGTGGAGTCAATCTAATACCAACCACATATCATATATGTAGGATTCGAGCCCCTAAAACTGAGAAACCACTATGATACCCTTTGTTGGGTCACGTAGAGATAAAACAAAATTTTCTTATGTGGCGATCCCAGAATCTAGCTGAGGTAGGGCCACGAAGATTACCACTAGACACATGATTGTAGATTGCGACCCCAGCGTCGATTGAAGCGGTCACGGTCCTCGTCACGATTCAATCTCCCGATCATCAGCGTCTTTGATGCATTACCACCTCTGCTAGTATTCCCTGCATTATGAGAAGGCTTATTTGACAGACTACTAAGTCCCGATGCAGGCGTCTGAACTAAAAATGGAGCTATGGTTACCAGCACTTGTGAGAATGACCTAGCAGGTGCCCCTTAGGCATCTGCGTGATATATGGGGAGTGAAAGTAGGCTCCACTCACTTGTGTTATTCACTAAAGGCCTATGATAGTCCTTTGCCAGGTCAACTTCTGCTGGCTAGGTCAGGTGTCTGATTAAAGATCCCGACCAAAACCCTGTTCTGGTTGGGTCGACCCAAATAGATTTCAGTTGAATTCCAACCCAAACTTGCTCTCGCTCTTTGAGTGTGACCCGACTTTGCTCATGGTGAATGGGACCGCGATTCAAGTCTTACTAGTGATGGAGTTAAGTGACAGTGGATCTCCTAATACCAACTCCCAAAGTACTAAAGAGTCATAGCGATATACACCTTCCAATGTGACTTGTTGAAGTCCTTTTGCCTCCTGATACATCTTGTTGAATGGTAGAATAATCGTCGTACTTCAAATAGCTCAACTCTCTTCTCGATGGGAAAAGTAGTTCATCGACTAACTCTTAGTGGCTGCCTTGGTTAACATAGCCCAGGGTGTGCATGGCCGCCTTTCCGAATCATATTTTTGAGAGGGCTGAGGAGAATATATCTCGGTCGGAGGAAATATCCATCTTGGTCATCCATATCCATGATTCTTAGAGTAGAGCCCAAACTCCTTTCCATAGCCCTTTAGTAACAATGTTTGTGAGAACCTAAGTCGGTGATGGGCGGCTTCGGATTGTCCGATAACCTCAGGTCTAAGTATTACATTGATTGAGAGATATACAAATGACGACTTGTTGTCTAAATATGAATTGGTCGGAGCTCACTAAACTATTTAGCCAAATCATTGTAAATCGGAATATAACATCTCCTTGACAAGCTGAGGCAAGAGTCGCCAGTAGGCTTTCACATTAGTCTAAAAGTTATGTGTCCAACACATGTCCATCAAGGACATTTAGATATGAATAACATGAATATATATAATTCCTGATCGAATCCACATATTCAATGGTACATATCAGTAGTTCATACAATTACAATATAATAACTTTATAGATACACTGAGATAACATCATGTACATGATTGCCTCACCTAAGGCATATTCAGCCAAGGGGAGGGAGGGAGGGGTGGCGGGGAAGTGAGGTTATACATGTTTATGGGGAGACCCAGCGGAGGCGAATAGATTCTAGTGACACAACCTCTTCAATGTTTCTTCCTCTGCGCTCTAACTACGGTTACGCTTAAAAAATCATGTAAATGACAACTCCTTGACACCCCCTCCACATGTGTGATGGGAAGACAAGTCGGCCGGACCCAGAGCCGCAATTTTTTGAAAAACTTGCGCCCTGAGGACTGAACTCGAGACCTTGGCTCTAATACCATGTCAAGATGCATGTTGGGTACCATGACATAGAAAACAAGAAATTTTCCCTCGTGTGAACTTCTGCATGAATCTATCTACTAGGTAAAAAGCTTAGCGGGTGGACGCCCATCCAGCGAGAACTTACCCTCGAGACCATGAGTTTTGTTAACGGTAGAACTAAATAGTTGATGTGATAAATACACTTGCCGATCTATAGGAGGAGGAAGAGGTGACCTTTTATAGGAGGAGAATTACCCCTCCTTCATGCCCGGCGCACATGGGGGTGACTCCTCACCTCCCCCATTCTCGTAATAATTGTAACCTCACATTAAAATGCCTCTTCACATTCCCCTTTAAAATTGCTGATAAGTAAAATTCTCCAAGTTTAATGGTCTCTCATTTTAATAAACTCTTACCTTAAATTTATTCAGAACTTTTATTAAATTCTTTATTAAAAAACATTCACATGCACCTTTACTTATTTCAATATCACATGCATACTTTATGATTTCACAGAAGCAATTTCGGTTTCTATAAAACAATTCCTACGCTTTTGCAAATTCTGAAGTCAATATATATGTGCTCCAAAATGGTCAATACAAGTAACTCTTAGGTATACCCTTTATAGTTCATGAATAATCACCGAGACATGATTGAACTCTTAGATTAATAACGTCGAGGCCGGGACACAGGTACATCTTGACTCACGCATATTCCAGCGATGACACATGATCGTGAGAACCTTTAACGCTTGTAACTAAAATCCCTTTTGTCTGTGATATATTACATTATGGGGTTGATCATCGTTATCTCATACCTAGTTTGATCGTTCTTGAACATCGCTCTTTTCTACGTTCACCGTGATATAACATTCTAGTGATCACATCGCATACAGCTATCTTAATGTGATATCACCAGAGGCCCACAAGTATATCTATAGTCGCCGGGATTGACAAATTCACTCTTGATCCATGAGCCTCAACACCAACATACGTGGCACTTTGAACCATCTTTATAGTCACCTTATTCTGCGGTGTGATGTTTGATGTTATCAAGATACTCTTGGTGTTAGCGATTAACATGATCTCACTTGGTCCAAGGATAAAGATGCCCATTATGATGTTATGGCAATATAAACATAATGACGATACGTAATCTTTATCTCGGGATGAATGTTCATCATCATTCCACCAATGTTGTAACCTTATTGTAACAACACATCGATGTCCATGGTCCGGAAACCTTGATCATCTTGTTAATCGACAAAGCTGAATACATAAAGAGAAGCCTGGCGGAACCCTTTTGTTTATTAAACATGTATTGATGTTTCCGGTCGTCTGATTATAGCGTATAAAATAAACATTTATCCTCACTACACTCAGTAATTCATTGGTTCAAAATATGATTCTCATCTTCTTGTTGTTGGTCACAATGTCTCAGCTTTGAACTCATCAAAATCCCGTCGTGAACAATAACATATGGTATCATTTTTAATGAGATCACGATGGTGCTCTTTTTCGATTAATAAGCGGTGATCTCTAAACTTCAATCCTTAAAACATAATGGTAGTTTTATAAATGACACCTTTGATCTTACCGTGTTAAACATGGTTGGTTTCATCTCGAATATACCATACTCCTGTAATTTATCGGAAAACACAAATCATGGAATAATTCCTCAAGGTCTTAGGTGTTTTTACTAAACATGTAACCAAATATCTTCCTTTATGATCGAATCATAAACTCTTTATTTCTTGTTACAATGATTTTTCCTCTTCATCTTGAAAGTCTTTGAACAATTTTCAAATGTTTCATCTTCTTCCTTATTAAACAAATATATGAATATATTCACTCAAATTTTTGGAAAAGCACATGAAGCAAAAGAGATCCATGCGTAACTACATAATGGACCTATGCATCGAAGCATGCATAATGTCAATAAGTTAGTCATCCGTCCTCTTGGCATATGGATAGAGTTTGATTATCTCGAGAAGAAGTTTCTAGCGTTAAGGTGATCAAAATAAAAGACTCCAAAATCCATCGACATGGAGTTTCTTGTGTTTTTTTCAATACTCTAATTTAAACGATGTCACTTCATAAGTGATCTTTCAAATCATTTGTCTTTCGACATTTAGCAATAGATGTTTATGGATGGCAAGATTTCTCACTAGACTTAAAGTTCATCCATCGTTATGGAACTCATTAATTATTTGAAACATTCATTGTTCTCATAATCTAGGAACAAAGGCAACAATTATTAAAACAAATCTTGAAGGCTAGGTTTGGCGACAACGAAAACACAATATCATCACTTATTCTCTTTGCCGGGTTACTTAGGCCCATTGGGTTCATGATTGGTTGTCACGTATGGCCATACTTCCAGCCAATTCGGTATCCAATATAAGAGAGCCACATTGTTTAACAAGCAAGGAATACTACCATAGCGATGTATATCTTATACCTAGTAGACATTTTCAACTTTTTCTTTTCTGCAAATATTTTATAGATTCTCTTTTGGCAATTCCTTTTCCTTTTAAAAGTCTATCAACATCAATAATGGTGTCATTCACATGACACATGGTACAAAGCTTGTATATAAGTGAATACTAATACCTTTGGTTGCACTTTGAAGTGGATAAACCATCATCAAATGTTTGACATTCTTTCCAAAAATCCATTCTTCTAGTAATCTTTAGTGTATTAAACATTTACTTACATCTTCTATTCATCCTTATCGTGACGACTTTCGCTTGGTCGAGCTACTATAATATAAGGAAAATGTGAGTATAATGTTAGTTCCCAAAAACCTTTTGGTAGATTGGATCATCGCATCTCCATCACTCACAAATTCTCATACAATATGAGAACATGTATTTTGCTAGGTATATATATCATAATCTGACCAAAAACATTGTTCGGATATCACAATATCTTCACATGATGGTTTACAAAACAATTTTCATCTCCCCTGAATAATCTTGATATTACAATAACTTTTTGAATATCATAAATAATCATGGAAAGCGAACATGATACTTTAAGAATGCACTAACATTGCAGATTCCTCTTGATTTTAATACTACTTATTAAACTTTGTAGATAAATGAGGTTCTTTGAGAAAGTTTGCGATAGGACTTATAAACTTTAGATTGACATTCAAAACAATGCGATACCCGGTTAAGTAAGTAAATATCCGAAATTCTATGGATTATTATCTCAAATAAAAACTAAGCATAAAGGTGAAAAGCAGTGCGATGACTACAACAAACTATGCAAATTCACTTTGATTTGATTTATGACAAATTTGGATTCGACTAATCCAAATTAGAAATGAACTCCCCACTCCAAAAAAGCGACATCCCTGCATTGCCTTTTGGTGATTACATGAACCAAATCCACTACACCAGAATCCGATCATCCGCGACGATCGGTGCTAGCTTCAAAAAGAGCATCTATATGGAGCATCATATCAACTATGACTCATGCTCAACCTTTGGGTCCAAGTGTTAAGAGCCGTATGCGGCGTACTGGGCACAAATCGGTAGAACCTTAGTATTTAATGTAAAAATGGCTTTTGAATTGTATGAAAGCATAGAGTCGAGAACACCCGATCATCCGTGCCTCAAACGATCCACAAAGCGGTGCATACTTAAGGAAGAACACATTTATCTTGATATTTAAATGAGGGATCATCTTACAATACTACAGAAAGCGTGACTGGCGATTGTAAAGCGCTGTAACATCTGATAATAATAAAGTGAGATGATATGGTCCATACATTTGATCTCTATCACTTGCGCCGTGGTATGATCTCTATCATTCCTTTGTAACAACAAGGCCAAGATTACATGGGACTTACACATTAAGTGAAGTTAATAGTGTCTATCGTACATCTGCCACAACAATACATATCAATACACTAACCCGTCAACGATCAAACTAGGCGCCTCTGATTTTATCGATTTACCCAGGTTTCCATTGGCTAGGGCTTTTGGAGATAGGGCAGTTTACTTACCTACGAACATAGACCACAACAAGGATAACTAAGTTAATGGCAACTTCGTTGTAAATCGGATAATGACGCTTGATAGGAGAGCGACCACCTTGACGCTGCAAAACAAGTTGCATATCGATCCTTAGAGCGATTCCTCATATACGATGACATATAAGGTTAATTAAATTTCTTCATCCACTATGCCACCAATATCCAAATACATGAAAAAGCAATACTATGTATGCATTGCGTACCCAAACATATGTGTACTACCGTTATAACAAAGCACCCTACTTTGTAGATCAATTTACGATACCGCTGTTGGGTGCAGCAGCATAGAAAACAAAAAATTCCCCTACGGTGTGAACTACACGCTTAAGATCTATCCTATGCTGGGTACAAAGCAGGTGGACATACAGCCAACGAGAACTTACCCTCGTAGACAACAAGCTTTGTTAGCAGTAGGAACTTCGTGGTTGATGTAGTCGTGCCTTGAAGATATCTCAAGATGAAGTCACGTATACAACTCAGCAAGCGTAAGTACTCACACACCGCATTCAAGCCGCAGGACAACCTCCACCTCCCTCACTCCCAGCGATCATGGAAAGGCAACTCCCCTTCGAGACAAGGAAATGCCACCAAGACATGTATCTGTCCAGAGACCATGAGACAATTCTGAGAGAGATCCTTCAGGAGGTGTGAGGAAGAAGGAGAGAAGAGGTGGCCTTTTATAGGAGGGGTGCCCTGCTTCCCTTGAGACCAGTAGCATGGGGGGTGTCCTCACCTCCTCCTTCATGTGGTGGTAACCCCTCCCACATTAAATGCCTCTTCACATTACGCCTTCAAAGTCCCTACTTTAAATGCATTAAAAATTCTCAAGTTTAATGCTTCTCTGTTTTAATAAAACTCTTTTAATAAATTTATTCAGAATTTTATTAATTACGTTGATTAACAAACATTCATACTCTCTTCCCTGCAATATTTCAATATCACATACGAACCACTTTTATGGCAATTTACGAAACAATTTCGGTTTCTATGAAACAATTCTTTATTAACTGCAATTCTTTACGCATCCAAAGGCTGCTGTGCTCCAAAATGGTGTCCATTAACTCTTAAGTGCATGTCTCACCCTACGGTTCATGAATGTCTGAGACATGATTGAGAGACTCCTCGGATCAATAATGAAGGCGGGACACGGGATCCTTTTAACTCACGCATATTCAACAGTAACCACATGATAAAGAACCTTTAACGCTTGTCACTAAATTCCTTTGTCTCGCGATATATTACATATAAAGATTGATCATCAAACCATCTCCATACCTAGTTTGATCAATTTAGCAAACATACATCTTTTCTAGATTTTACATGATATAACATTCTAGTGATCTCACTTGCATAATATAAAGATGATCAAAAATTATAAATATGGATATTCTAACTAATGCCATGACATCAACTCAAAAGGTCAGCGGCAAACACATACATGCCTCAACATCAACCACGTCTCGTACAGCCATGGACTACAAGAAAGGTTCCATGAGGGAATGTCTCCTAAAAAGAACTGCCATGTCCGTAGCAGCCATTACGGATCCGGCCAAGAAATTTGCATCATGGATGTATACGTGACTAAAATTCGATGGATTCGGAAGGGGTGAGGCTTACGTTCGGAGGGCGCTCAGAGCTATCCATAGGCTCATCTAATCCGAGCTACATGCTATTAACATTCATGATAACCTTCCTATGGAAAAAACTAATATGCTGGGGAAATCTGAAGTAACAAGGATATTACTAATTTGAGTTAGTGTATTCTTCGTTACAAGAACATAATTCACAATGTTGTTGACCATGTTCTACTACTAGTTGGCACTCTCTTGGTATCGTATTTACTATATTAGATGGCCTAAGACAATACTCAATATATCCTACTTTTTGATATGGCATGGTTGTGGCCCGTGATAATACTCATGTGGGTAATTCCTTAAAAGTCTACTTGTGTCTTTTGTAGACGTCATGATTAATGAGCTTTTTTCCTAAAATAGGATATAACTCCAGAATCTGCATTGAAGCGATGCATGACATTTTTATTTTCAATTAAATATATTCAAGTTTACAAATAAAATATATCCAAAGTGAAACAACCATCTAAATAAAGAAGAGCGAAAAAGCCTATATACATCATAATTTTTTTACAAGTACAGCCAACCATCGCTGTGGGAGAGAGATAATAATCTGACCCCATTAGTTGAATGCCGTTATCCATATGTCTAGTTGATCACAATGAGGAGGAAGGACCTGTGTCTAGTATGTATCATGAATAACAACAGGGGAATTTGGAGTTATATTCTGATTTAAAACAGCTAGTCCTCAACCCCATGCTCCAACACGAGGGCCTGTATATCGAGGAAAAATTATCAATATTTGGTTTCAACTATTGTTTATGCATCTATATATTTTCTGAAATATATTCTAGTTTTTTCAAATACATTTTTCAAATATAATCTAGTTGGTATAGTAAGAACTCGTAGTAAACATACACAAAATAGAAAATAATGAAGAGTACTGATAATAGTTTCTATGAAACTTAAATAGTTTCTAAAAATGTTTATTTCAAACATTGATAATGTAACTATATCACCCTTTCTTGTGGCTACATGATTTATTTGTGTTCTCTTTTTTCTAAAATAGATCAAGGTCAATTCAGTGGTAAAAGAGGTAAATAGGTCTGTGATATAAACCAATATAAGAGTTCCTTTAGAGGTGAATCTGTTTCCATGTACACATATGTTGCATTAGCTTTGTACAATTACCACCAAAATACACATACATGCTTGTCCAACCCGTTTCCACTTTTCAACCATCAAGTGTTACTCGTGAAGAAGAATTGATGTATCCTGCATTAGGAATAACTATATGAAACTTTTTCCATTAATGTTCCTATAGTGATATAAGTATTCAAAATAACTTTATAAATGGTCACTACATTTCTCACCAATTAGTGCCAGAAATAAACACATGCTATTCCTTTCCATATTAGTCCATGGCATCACTTGAACTTGCCAGCTCTATGATACAGGTATCATGCCAGTATAGTTGTAACATAAAATTAACATCTTAACTATATCATGATCAATATCTTAATGGCTATGGCAGAAAAATCTTCGCCCAACATTTAAATTCATCTTAGACATTTTGATAAAGTCTAGTTGAGATCTCTCTGATAAATCTAGTCTAGTATTTACAGGAATGGAGCATTTGTGTAGAAGCAACAAATAAGAAACATATATATACAAAAAAGAAATGGAAACGGTGTGTGTATATGTTTGTATATGACTATAAAATTTTAGATCCATGGTGCCCGTTCAGGTAATCATGCAAGCTTCTTCAGACATGCTGCTTTCCTGTATTTGTGCTTCTGCCATAGGTCTTGCGACATCCTACTATACCAGCTTGTCAATATTTAGCAACTGTATTTCGCCGCCGACAACAGCTTTGCACCAGACTTGACAGAGCCATCCCATTATTGACAATAACTTCCCTTTCGAACGTATTGACATCAAAATATCAACTGCACCACGCATGTCTGATAATAGAAATTTGGTGTAGATGAATGAAAAATCCCTCCCATGAAATAGCCAGTGTCTCTTCGATGTTCTAGTCCCAGTGGTTGAAACTGCAATGGGATGCAGAGACATACATTAGGACTATCAGAGGAATGAACTAAAAATCATGGCAAGACTTGTGAGGCAATATATCAGGTTAGGCACATACGAATATTACCACACAGCTCAAAAATAAAGGAGAAGAAATAACCATACCTTAAAATCACAGAGGGAAAGAGAAAGGTAAGTGAAGAACTGAGAATATGGAGGTGGAAGAGAATACATACGCTCCTCTACTAACCATGCGGATATATACATCTCTTTCATGCAATGGAGGCTAAACTGGAGATACTTTATCTGTACCATGTTAAATTTACTTTGGTCATGGTTCGGAATCAAATTTGACTGCAAAAAATCAGGCAAAAGAAAATAGTAGAAAAGGAGGCCTTCGAAGAACGATTAACGTTCAAATATCAAGTTGAGAAGTGAAATTAAGATATCTCACATGCAATCAAAGTGTATCCATGAGTTCTGATAATTGATCTTTTTGTACAATAGACTTCAGAATAATTACTCTGGTTAGCAAGACCTTGAAACAGCTAGAATGAAAACGTCTCCAATAAAATTAAAGATCGTCTTACAATGTAGCACTTCTCCAGCCAACATTATTCTACAACACTCTTTGCAAATCCTGAAAGTATGAATAATAACATGTATCCTTCTCCCACCCGCATAGGGGCAATCATCAGTGAAAAAATCGATAAAGGACATAACCAAACCAGTTAAGGGCAAATATGGGGAAGAAACAACCACTAAAACTAAATTCATTTACTTAAGTGGTTTTTAGCTAATCAGTAAGCTTCGTTTGTAAATAAGCGTACCAGTAGTAAGAATGGAGATCTAAACAACGTAAAGAGCAAAATGGCGATACATTGATTAAAACCTGAACTATTGTCAAATATAATCACATACAAAAATTTAGGAAAAATCAGCGCCAAAAGGTTTGGAATTTCATCAGCAATATGGAAGATGCGTATGCCTCCCTCCGTTTTAAAATATAGATTCTTTTTACTTTATAAAGAAATTATCTGAACCCTTTTAATTGTGTAGTACTCCAAATCTGATAAACCTACACACTAAAGGGATTTAGATACCTCCATTCTATAAAGCTAAAACATCTTATATTTTGAAACGTAGGGAGTATATAGTATACACCTCAACACCTGCAATACCACAGAAACACCAATGTACAGACAGCGCAAGGCCTGTGCGGATGTGCTTGCCAGAGGAGTACTTGACAAAGAACGCACAATCTTGATACTTACCTCTAGTCGTGGATTAGAGGCAAAAGGATACAACGTTTGAAGGATCCCTGTCTAGCGATGGCAGACAGTACGGGCGACGCGGCGAGGAGAGCTGTGGTCTTGTATAGCTCAGAAGGATCACGAAGGCTCGACGTACATCCAGCTTCCCGGGAAAGCGTGAAGGTGGACGGTGGTGAGGGCGACGGTGTAGTGAGGCGGCGGCGCAGTATATTATTTGGAACCATAGGAGATTTAGGGCAGGGGAAGGAGACTAAAATCTTTTTTTCAACGACACGAAACTTGCGGAATCCGTAGGTGCGACTATCCATGATTAATCTAACGGTTGTAAATGGCTCGTTAGGTAATCGTACGGACAATTTTCCTTATTACCTCAGAGTTAACGTGGAGCCTCCTACGGTGCCTCCAATTAGTAAATATAAGATATAAGATATCATTACATCAATTCCAAATTGCCCATAGGAAAGCGCAAACTCCCATGGTTTCATGCCTTTATATTTTTTGTCAATACCAGCAAGCCAATCACCAAAGATATTGGTTTCATTGGTTGGTGGATATATATTGAATATAAAATAAACAACTCTGAAAACTAAATGGGTGAATGTACATGATAAAATAAATGGTCTATAGACTCCTCCGAGTCACATAAGACACATTTTTCACATCTCGTCAATCCTCTTATCGCGAGATTATCCTTAGTAATTAGAACCTTTTTGTTCAAGAACCACATAAAAATATCTTTACCTTCAACAGTGCCTTTAATTTCCACATATATCTTCTTAAAATATAGTATATCCATTCAGAAAAATCTGCATACATGGATTGCATAGAAAATATACATATGGATGTCAAATGCCACTTAGAACTATTCAGTTCCTCTGAAATATTCACCCCCATTAAACGCTGAACCAAGTTTCAGGGAAAAATCACATTTATCACCTAGTAGAGAAAACACATCTGCCACAAGAACATTTTTGTGTCACATGATATTGTATAAAGATGGGTACTGAGATGAAAGTGGGATATCGCCCAACCACGTGTCTTCCCATAAATGAGTGTTCCTACCATCACAAATGATGAAAGAACAACGATCAAACAACTCTTGTTTGACTCTCATGAGTCCCTTCAAAAAGGAGATAACACGAGATATTTTCACCTTGTCAGAAATGGAAAGCATGGAAAGAAAAGATCTTCCAGCTTCAACAAGATGAGGGAACTATAGTTGGAGAAACCAACTTAAAAAATTTAATCACAAAATATTATAAGACACTATTTGGAGTGCAGTCACCAATTCTTTTCTCTGTAGTGGAGAATATTACCCATGATATACTTCAGCTATCTATGGAGGGAAATAACATTTTAACATCGACCTTTGGAAAAGGAGGTGTTTGAGTGTATTTCAAATGCAACATATATAATAAATATCCAATATAGAACGGTTTCTGCAGGGTTTTTCCAGAAAATTGAGAGGTTTAAAACCGTATTTGATGGAAATGTTTGCCCATCTACATTCCAGTTACTTGCCACTTTTAAGCTAAACTTTGGTGTGATTACACTTCTGCCCAAAAAAGAAGATGCTTGTAGGATCAAGCAATATAGAGCAATTTGTTTGCTTAACGTTAGCTTCAATTTTTTACTAAAGTAGGTATGAATCTTCTAGAAAATGGCTCATTTGTTGTTCGATCTACTCAATTTTGCCTTTATTCATGGGAGATATGTCCTCAAAGGGTATCTAGTTTCCCCATGAAATCATCCTATGAAGACGATTTTTTCCGCTTTGGGTTCAAGCTTGTCCTATCAGTAATTTCTTTACATAGGTCGATCCCCTAAACTTTAAGGAAATCCATTAACACTTAGGTTTCTTCCCCAAACCATAATTCACATAAGTATGGTGTCGTTTCAATCTGACGGACTCGTGTCTCTATTTAAAGTGAATGCGGTTGTTTCTAATGCATAAATTCCCCAAAAATGATAGCCAGAATCTGTAAGTGACACTTCAGAACTAACCATATCTAAGAGAGTTCGACATTTATTTGCTCAGTATTAATACACCCATTATTACTGGTGGTGTTCTCAAATGTCAATCATGGAAGTATTCCACATTTCTTCAAAATGCTCGCCTAAACTCGTGAATTTGTAGATATTCACTCACGATCGTAACGAGAAATTTAATCTTCTTACGTTGATTCTCTACCTCACTTTGAAACTCTTAAACTTCTCGAAGTTTCGGACTTATGTTTCATGAAATAGATATACCCATATCTACTCAAGTCATCCGTGAAGGTAAGAATTATAATTTATAACCGAAGGCGATGCTATACACTCATCGACCACACACATCGTATGTATGATTTCCAATAAGTCCGTAGAGTTCTCGCCTCCATTAGAACCGTAAAAATCCGGAAGTCTAGTTGGCATTTTACCCATCGTATTATGCCTCGTGATCTTTCAAGTGATTCAAAAATCAAGTGATTCAAGAAGTCCATCGGAATGGAGTTTCTTCACACGCTTCACTCTAATGTGACCAAGACGATGCTAAAGGCTACATATAGGTCGAGTTATCGCTTTTGATTTCAATCAGCTTAGCTTCAATGTTATTAATATGTGTATTTACCATCGAGATTCAACAAGAATAGACCATCTATCAAAGGTGCATGTGCATAAAACATACACTCATATAAATCAACAACCATTATTCTCGATTTAAACAAGTAACCGCCTCGCAATAAACAAGATCCCGATATAATGTTCATGCTTAACGCAGGCACCAAATAAACAATTATTTAAGTATAAAACTAATCCCGATGGTAGATGAAGAGGTAGCGGTTATCGCGATCACATCAACCTTTGATCCGCTTCCTACGCGCATCGCCACCTCGCTCTTCACTAGCTTCCGCTTATTCTCGCAGCTCCCCGCTTCGAGTTACAAATATGAGCAACCGAACCAAGATTAAATACCTGTGCACTACTACTAATACTAGTGAGATACACATCAATAACATGTATATCGATATACCTTTCTTCGATGTTGCTGCTTCTTCAACCGCCAAGTACTTTGGGCAATTCCGCCCAGTGACCTTCTCCCTTGCAAGAAAAGCACTATTGTTTAGGTCCAAATTTTGGTCTTTCATTTGCAGGTAACTTTCTTACCACCCTTCTTGAAGTGTCCCTTCCGCTTAGACTTGCCTTTCTTGAATTTGTGGTCTTATTGACCATCAACACTTGGTGCTCTTTCGATCTCCACTTCGCAGATTTTAACATAGCAAACAGCTCGCAACTCTTGTTCATGTTCTCGCATGTTGTAGTTCATCACAAAGTTCTTGTAACTTGGTGGTAGTGATTGGAGGATGCGAAACCCCCAAAGTATTAGGAATCACTATACCCAAGCTTTGAAGTTTATTTATGCGTTTAGACATCTTAAGCATGCTCACCGACGGAGTTGCTCTTCCATCTTGCGCTTAAAGAACTTTCGTAAGTTTATAACTTTCTAATTGCCGCATGAGTCTCAAAATTAATTTGAGATCCTCGACAACATCATATGGGTCTGACTCTTCAAACCTTTTCTCAAGTCTGATTCTAAACCATACAAGATAGCACACTGAACTATGGAGTACCATTCTTCCGAGCGAGGTAAATATTCTTTACTTCATCGGAGCATCACCGCAGTGGGTCACCTAGCGTGCATCCAAAGACATAGGTCAAATTATCACCGTGAGGATAATCTCAAATTGCGGAACCAATCCAAGCTTCCATTGTTTTTCAACTTTTCTTTCTCTAGGAACGATTAAAATTGATGGTAGGGCCATTGATCTACAACATATTTGCAATAGTTTAGACTAAGTTTATGACAAATTGAGTTCAAATTACTAATGAAATTAAACCAGGTGAACTCCCACTCAAAAACAACATCCCTCACATTGTTTTAAAGTGATCACATCGAACCAAATCCACTACATCAACACCGATCATCACGAGAGTTGATATAGTTTCAATGGCTAACAATCATCATGTTCATCATATCTACTATATGATTCACGCTTTACCTTTCCGATCCGCGTTCCCGAGGCCATGTCAGACATGCTAGGGCCTCAAGATCAAACCTTAGCTACCGTGACAAGCAAATCTGGCTTGTTTATTGTATTCACCTGAATCAAAGACAATTCCGATCATCACGTGGTGTCAAGCGTAAGCTTTGGCAACGTGCATACTAAGGGTGAAACACTTTAGAACTTGAAATTTATGTGATGAGGGATCATCTTATAATGCTACCGCCATTACTAAGCAATACAAGATGCATAAAGGATTAACATCACATGCAATTCATAATATGTGATATGATATGGCTCTTTCTTCTTTGTGCTTCCGATCTCCATCTTCAAGCACGAACATGATCTCCATCATCACCGCATAGCATCAAGGTCAATGACGCTTCTTTCATGGTTGTCGCCCACCAGCTTCAACTATTACAACTATTTTGAATAGACACGCAGGTCTTAATGTAAATTAAAGACAACCATATATTTCTCGCCGCTGCCAACTTACAATAAGGAACATTGCATACATCAAATATAATCACAATCATGGCTATATCACATCATCGACACCCCGCAAAACAAAGTTAGACGCTTACTTTCTTTTGCATATTTTACGTGGTTTGGGGCTTTCAATAAGTGTCGCTCTAACTCATTTAACAAGAACCACAACATTGATACTAGCATTGTTGATTACCCGTTGTAAATTGGATCTTTACTATGCTAGAGAAACAGGCACCAAGAAGCCACTTATGCAATATAGTTGCATGTCAAGTTGCGGAGCAAGTCTCATGAACGATGTCATGTAAGGTTAGCCCGGCCGCTTTCATCCCAACATACCGCAAGATGCAAAGTACACAAAAGCAATCTAATAAAAGCATCAACGCCCACAATGACCATTGTGTTCTACTCAGGCAACAGATCTACATATAGACACGGCTCGATACCATCGTAGGGGTTCGAGTATGGAAAACAAAAATTTTCTATCGTGATACAAACAAACAAGCCAAGATCTATCTATTAGATTAGCAACGAGTCGATGGAATAACTCACCCTCAAGATTCCAAAGTGTTTAACGAGAGCAGATTCTCGGCGATGTAGTCATTTTTCCGATCTCAAGATCACAGACGATCCTTCCATCGCTTCCAGCGCCCCAGAGTCGGTCACACGCTCGTACTCGACGTAAGACCTTCCTCTCCTTGTTCCAGAGAGCGAGGTTGTAGCACTCTCCTCGATTCCAAGAAGACAACGCATGGTACCTAAGTAGAGGGAATCCGCAGGCTTCGCTTGCCGATAAGTAGTATGGTGGAGCTTATGAGAGAGGCTATTAGTGGTCTAGTAATTAGACACACCAATTAGAAGGCTCTAAACCAATTAGAAGGCTCTAAACCAAGCAAAGCAATTAGCTCTAAACCAAACGGCTCTAAACCGGAGATTAGAGGTGAAACTTGTGTGTTAGGAGGGGAGTTTCGCCTCCCTTTATAGGGTGGAGGGTCACGGCCAAGGGATGAGTCCCTCCCAAGTCGGCCTTGGGAGGCACGCCATGGGACTCTCCCCAAGTCGGTTTCCACCTCCTCCTCTTCCACTTTCCAAAACTTGCCGCTTGACTTTCAAACTAGTCATTGACTTTTCAATTTAGGATTTAAATAAACCCTTTATTTTGGACAAGAAGACACCTAGTACATGATGCAATCATTCCAATATGTAATGACACATTCATGTACCCTTCCTCCGAGTGCTTCGGACATTCCGATCTTCTAGAATGTTCCTGGCGAAAACACCTAACCATTCCCCAACTCCAAACGGACTTTCCTTATATGAATCTTATTCTCCACCATTCCGGATCACCTCGTGATATCCCTGATCCCATCCGAGACCAACAACATTCCGTCTCTTTCTCTCATAATACCATAACTACTCAAACAACGCCGAATCCTTATGTGTCTCCCCACGGCTCGTGAATTATGCGGACATGATCGAGACATCTCCTAACAATAACCAATAGAGGAATCTGAAATCATATGGTTCTACATATTTCGGATTACATTGCGATCGAATGAACCACTTACATACGATACCAATTTCCCTTTGTCTCACGATATGTTACTTATCCGAGGTTATGATCGCTAGATTCTCGCATACCTAGTTCATCCTCGCATCGATAAGTACTCTTTTCTCGCTCCTGATATGTGATCCCTTCAGAGCAAATCACATGTTTGCAAGCTAATTGATGACATTTCACCGAGAGGGCCCGTAGTATATCTATCCGCTATGGATGGACAAACCCAATTTTGATCCATGTTTCAACCAATACTTTCCTAACACTCAATACCATTTTATAGCCACCTCATTACGGTAGGTTTGATGACATCAAAGCATCCATCCAAAGAAAGGTGATATGCATGATCTCATGGTCGAAGGAATTAGGTTACTATGTATCGTAAAGCATATAGCAAATTGAACTATTGAAATGACTTGATCTTTATGCTACGCTGTCTATAGGAGTATGTCCACCATATCATTCTCCTAACGATATGATCTTGTTGTTGATAACATCTCAATGTTCATGATAGGGAAACCACAAATCATCAATCAAACCAACAAGTTAGTGAAGTATAGAGGCTATACTAGGGACTTCAAATTAAGTTTACAAACCACATAAGTATTAATGTTTCCTTGTTAATACTATTATAGCATGAATGTAAACATTTATCATAAACACAAAGATATATAATAATAACTACATTTATTATTGCTTCTAGGCATATCTCCAACATTTGTATCACATTTTCTTTTTTAGGAAGTAAAGGATAACACCAAAATCAATTTAAAGAGAGGCAATTCTCGCATGTAATTGATTAATAAAGTCAATAGGTCCACCTTAATTACTTTCTTCCCAGTAACTTTTGATAAACTCCGGAAAACCATTTGGACCAGTGCCTTATTGTGTTCCATTTGGAAGATAGCCTCATACACTTGCTTTTAGTAAAAGGTGCTGTAAGAATACTGTTTTCTCATGTGAGTTGTGGTATATCTTGAGGACCCTCCATCAACATACATATTGTTTGTCTGACTTCAAAAAGTTTTTATAAAAATCAGTTATGTAAGCTTTTAGATTCTCTTCTCCCACAATCGTTCTTCATCCTCGCTCGTTGAAAAATCTTTTTCCGTGCTTCCATGTGCAATCAAATGGATGTACTTGGTATTATTACTCCTCCGTATATGTTTTACTTTATCTCGTAGAGCCCATTTTGTTTCCTCCCATCTCCTAAGTGTTGTTAGTCGCTCATTCGCTTCTCAGAATCATGCTCAACAATACTTAACGATTTCTTCAAATTTTAAGTCGAGATCATCAATAATTGAAATTAGCCTTTATTTTTCCTTCTTGTCCTTCCACCATATTTTTGGCCCATCTTTAAGAATCGTCTGCGACATGTCAAGATTTTATTCCGCCATATCTCGATAGAGTTCGCCTTTTAGAAACAACATTCCATTCTCTGCTAACTATCTAAAAAACCTTCTTGTTAAAACCAATACAACTCAAGGAGAAAGATGGATTATTCTAAATGAGCTTTTAACTCCGTAATCAATAAGGAGCGGAGTATGATCTGATCCAAGCTATGGTCAAAGACCGATCGATACCGGAGGAACTTTTGCTTCCATTCACACTAGCCAAAATACGATCAAACTTCTCCACGTATGCTTCTCACGATTAGCCCATGGAATTGCCTCCCGAGAGAACAATTTCACGAATTAAGGCTCAATGATAGCATTAAAAACAAAAGGCCAATGTGCATTAAAATTATTGTTATTCTTTTCCTCGAGATTGAAATTCCACCACTAAAGCATAGGAAGAGGTTCAGACCACATACACCGATCCATTTCAGCCAAGAAATTCGCTTATGATTATCTTGGGCATTTATATATTGCGCAGTACAAAAATCCACTCAAAAACCATCATTCTTAGATTTAAAGGCAGCTAACATGTTAATTCCACCGCCACCTTTAGAACCCGAGGAGAAGTGTTAACGCCAAATGCAATCCCACCCGACCTACCATGAGGTGGTAGACAAAACCATATAAAATCAAAACCACCATGAAAGCTGATTTAAAACGGTACCGCAGTTAGATCTTCATGTTCCAACAGTAATAAAGTCTAAACGATGCTCCCTAATAGCCTCTTTAACAAAATTATGTTTCGCAGGTCTCGCACTCTCACTATTCCATGTCATACCTTTATGTTCGCATTAAGAGAATGTTTTTTAGTTCTTTTCCTACTACCCTTCGCAGATTGACACATCATACACCTTTCCTCACGAAGTTTTTGGATTATCGCTCGTTGTTGAAGATCCAATTGATCATCGACACTTGTTCATCCTCCTCGCCCTCAATCAAACTCACATAAATTAGACACTTTTTGACATGACTAAATTGAGGCCAATATCCCCATCCATCGAGTCAAATATTTTTTTTTGGGCAACAAGAACAAAGTTCTATCATGTTCCAAACTCTTAATTCCCTAACAGATTCTATAGATTATTTATTGAATTCTAGATAAACACCAATTCGACGGTTTTTACACAATTTCGCTATCATCAATTGACAACATAGAAAGAATAGGTATCGAATGTTACCAATACCTTTTCGTAACTTAGTAGTTATAACGGCTCAGATATTACATAGAGCTTCTCCATTTGTGTCTCGGCCTCAGATTTAATGAGCTTGAATATGTGAGCTCGTCTTATGCTAATGGGCCTTTACATTGAATACAACACTCTCCAAAAGATATAACCTCCTCCATAGTTGGTACATATTTGGGAGGTGTACCTAAAAGTTCTACCGACTTAACATAATTAATATCATTAAATCCATTTAGACCCATAAATTGTAAATTAGTAGAATCAGAAGAGTTCATAACAATGAGGGTCAACACACACTTCACCGGTCCCCATCATTCATCTTGCTACTCACAACATATGGTTTGTCCACCACATATCTATTTTAACTAAATTAGCCCTAAAGTTTCTCTTAATCATACTAACACATTAGAATCACATTCTAAAATCACTATACCTTTATTCATCGCTTACCGAAGATCCCTCGAAAGCATGTAAACATCACTGCTTACAAGGTCTCGCATCGCAGCAATCGGTGTCGTCGATCGTCACCGCTTGATCGAAAACCAGATGTTGTTTCGATCTAGGAGGAACTAGAAGCCATCGCCCCGGCCTATCCCACTGTGGTGGGTGGGCAAGGGAGAGAATAGAAATGGTCGGGAGGATCTTGACGGGCCTCCGCCATGGACGGAGCCCGAGTGGTTTCACCATGAACAGGAGGAGGCTATCGGCCCATGCATTGTCCTCTGTCTATAGAGATTGTAATATCTAATGTTTTAAGTAATATGATAATACAAGATAATTTAAAAAGATAGATCGGGTGAAAATTTTGAGAAAAACTGCCTTTTTTTATTCATGTTTTCTTTGAAGCCATGGTCGGTCGTGGCAGGCCAATACGAAGAAAAACGAGAACACCTGGTTTGACTCGGATGGTTGTGGCGATCTCGGTTGGTCTGGTGGGTCTGAAGTCTGAACGGTCTGCAGCTGCTAGTGCCTGGCTGGCGGCCCGGTTCGAGCTCAAATGGATTGAGCCCGTCAAGCTTCGTCTTCTCCTCGTCTCCCCTGAATCCATCGCCAGGCGAACTCCCTCTCTAGTCTCTACCACGAAAAGTCGTTACCGCCAGGCTGTCGCCCCTGACCCCGTCCGCCGCCCCAAATTTCTGTCCTCGCCGCCACCGCGTCCTGCGACGCCCTCGGATCTCCTGTCAGTCGCCCCAAAGTGAGTAACGCCCTCGCCTGTCTCTCTTCCTACCCTACCCTACCCTCCCCTTCCTTTCTACCATCATCTGTTTTTTAGACCAAGTACCATCATCTGCTTGTCGCGTGATTGTCCTGGCGCCAGTTGGCACACCTTGCGTCCTGTTCTGTTTCCAATGATATTGAAAAAAGGGGTCTAGGGCTAATGTAGTTTATTTATCACTAAATCTAGGTTGTTTATGTCGCTTCCTATGTTTGGCATAGTAAGTAATTACAAATCATATTGTATAATTGAAACTCCGTATAAGTAACTGTTAGTCCTGATCTTCAGGAATTTGCTCGGCTAAAATGGACGATGAGTTCCAGGGTTCAATGTTTGCTGAGGTTGTTTGCCAATTAATTATCTGGTGATTGATTGTGTGCATAGCATGTTTTTATGTTTGGCAGAGGAAGTATTTAGACATGTTATTGTAGAATTGAGACCCATGTAAGTAAGTGATCTTCAGGAATCTTGCTAGGCTAAAATGGATGATGAATTCAGGGTTCAATGTGTGCTTGGTTCTTTCAAGAATTGGATTATTCTATGATTTATTGGTGTGCAATAACATGGTTTTATGTTTGATTGTAGTTCAAGTAATTAACAGTAAGCAGTACAAATATCATGCTTTCTTTGCTCCATGATAAATGATCCATGAGGCCTCTTCAGCCTGAGGGGGAAGAAGATGAGCTCTAACAGCATCACGTTTGTTCTACTATAACCAACTTAGTTTAGTGACATGTTCCCATGTGTCTTAATGTGTCATCAGCTGTTCATCCTACAAATTTCAATAAGGGATACATCACTTCTGTTTAACATTGTGGTTGTAGCACATTTTACCACCAGCTTTTGTTCTGTTCTGCTGCCATTAATTGGCCAACCATGTATAGTCCGAATGTCTCTACTGGGGTTCTGCCTACCATTGCATTGATTATATCGCAGATTTTTTTTTCTTTTAGCGCAGCAATTTTTCCCCGTAACTCAGTTGTGTCTATCTGCACAAAACTACCTGATATCATTCATGGCGCCAGATCCTATGAATCCGCCTTTGTGTATCCCTGCATCCAAAATGTTTATGACCAGTTGATCTAAATCGCAGCTAGAGATGCTTCCATTATAATATTACAAAACACGCCTGCTTCTCCCTAATTGTCCTTGCGAATTTGCACAGGCACCCCTGTTGATCGAACCAGACGCCTGCAAACCCCACGCTCTTCCCCGTGGTCGATTGCAGAAGTTGCAGGTTTCAATCACCATGGCGGCGCATAGTTAGAGAGGCGTAAGTGTGCCCGAACTTCAACGGACACAGAATTCGCAGTTGGCTTCAGCCCGTTCTTCCAGCATGACTCGCCGAGGTAGGCACGCAAGCTGACTCGCTTCGCTCTGAACTTCTGATGCAAAACCGTGAATTATATCCACGCTAAAAGCTAGCTTACCTAGCTAATAGCAAAGCTAGCTGGCTAGCTATGGCAGCTTATTGATCTGGATTTGCAACATGCAAACACACACGCCGCATCTCTTTGATTGTCAAAGGCTAGATTAGAATTCCTATTCTACTTGGAGTATCTAGGGCGTGCTTAATTCCAACAGCAGACAGAGGCATCTGCTGAGAGGAGCAGCATAAGCAGATAGACACCGTGGAGGAGTAGGCCAAGAGGAGCACCCACAGGACGAGCGGTAGGGTAGCTGACAGTGGACACCGGCAGCCTCGGCCAGGGACCAGTTGGTAGGGATGCATGGAGGCGCCTATGATCTGTATGGGGCATGTCAGATTGTGCCGAGGTCAACTTGCATCTCAAGCTTCCGGCGATGGCGAGCTTGATGGATTTTGATTGGGGGTTATGGAGCCTATCACCGGCCGCCTGGATAACCAACACGGTGTTGTTTAGGGATAAGAGGGAGGTTGGATGTGTTTCAGATTGATATGTTCATGTTCAGGTAAATTTGCAAAAATAAACAATCTGTACGCTGGCGGTTCTGTGCAAAATTGCATGGGACTGAGTCAGAATCATGATTAGATCAGATGGCTGAAGATCTAGGGATGCAGGGATACACAAAGGAGACGGATTCAGAAGATAATGGCTAATTCTATCTATTAGGTTTATAAAGTCTAACTACCTGATGCTGACTGAACTTGATCTTACCTTCTTTTCCTGATAGAAATGAACTCTAATATGGATGGATATAATATATTGCTAACCGTGGTTGCATGTTGCGAAAGATTTATTTAAATACGCCAGATGTAACAGTAGCCATTAACATTGGCCAGCACAACCCTTGATGGTGTCAGTGACCTGGAGCAGTCCTTCGCCTTTGGCCGCTTCTTATTTCACAGGCCACACCTCATGGAGGTGTTCATCATTGCTGTTTGGAATCAAAGAAATGTTGAGATCTTGGACATTTTGCCCAAACCTTGTCTCCTAGAAAATCCTAGTGAAGGAGGCTAGAAATGCTGTTTGAATCAAAGAAATGTTTTTACAGTCCCATAGGCTCAAAATGGAGGCTAAACTGCCGACAAGGCTTGTATTTAGTCCCTAACCTTAATAGTTTGTGCATAAGTTTCAATTGTTGGAAGTACTGCAAACATATATTTCTGTTGTCGTACTACTGTCAGGGCCTCCCTGCAGTTTCTGATCCCGAAACGTGATCCCGAGCCAATAGAAAACTGTTATTCTTGTTAAATAAATTCTGATAAGCACCATTAAGCGCTGGTCGCTGTAGTGATACTACTCACTACTGGTTCTCAGTCATAAGATGCAATCTATTTTCCCAACATCTTTTTACTTATACTCAAAAGCCACTTGGGAATGTAGGATTTCAAGGAGTTTTAGAACAACTTTATGTTCCCCAATAAGTTTGTGCATCTCCATTATTATGGTTACAAGGTCTCAATATATATAATGTATTACTTACTATCGTGAGAAGCAAATAGTGCCCAAGTCAATGCCGCTTGAGACAAACACTAGATGAATAACATATTTTGTCATGATACTGTAATTAATTAATTATTATTCTGTCTTCTGAGACCCTCCCTCTCTTATAATTACATCGACTCCAGCTGTTGTTCTCATTGTTCATGAAAGACGACGGAGAGAGACATCAAGCAATGCCCTGTATTGCGAAAATCTAGTTTTCTACATCAACATTTCCAGCAAAGTCATGCCTTTGTTCATGTATATTTTCCTATTTAGTTAGAAGAAGCCCCGGATTAGCACGGCGAGGAGGCTCAGGCCGGACAGCAATCTTACTGTGGAGCAGTCTTCTACGTCATCTATGTCATCTAGGAGTAATTCGAAGAGGATTCCTTCAGGTGACAATGTTGCCTCTGACGGAGGACTCAAGGCAGAGATTTATCTGAATGGACCTTCCCTGGAGCGAAGCTTCCAAGCGCATCACTGAGGGTGTTCCCATCCCTCCAAGCTCGAAAACCTCAAATAAGAGCAAGGGGAGCAACCAGTTGCATTCCGAGGCCTCAGCAAGTACAAGAAAGAGTGAGAGCAGTCATAGGATACATGTGTCAACTGGGAATGATGATTTGTCAACAACCCAGAAACCAAGGAAAGTGAAGTCAAAATTGGTGGAATCAGTCGACCATACCCACAAAACCAAACCCTGATATACCAGGTTCCAGATCTTCAGCTGCAAAGCCTACACAGCCGGGAGATTCATGGCACCGCAAAAGCATGGTAATCAGGTAAACAATAAGTGATCGGCATCTTTGTTTTGTAGTGTACTTGTAGCTGACTGAAGCATCATTTTAATTTTAAGAGAAAAATCACTAGCCTGTTGTGATCAAGTCTCTCAAGGAAAACTAGTTGGTTTTGCTAGGACCTAGGACATACTCATGCTGTTTCTATAAAGCTATTCCTTGCATCTGACAATCTTGGTACTATGCATGTTCTGATTAATATTTTACAAGTTATGGTGTTCTTGTTCTCCGCTATTCACATTTCATTTTTTACTTCAAATTGCTACCCTTATTGATGACTGATAAAATATGAATTACTTTCAGACTGAAAGCGTTAAAAAGATAAAGGTAGGTTACCCTCTTCTCAAGACAAGAAACAAAAAACTGAGGACAATTGATACCTTAACTCGAACAACCTGCAAGAGTTCAGAGGAATCATCTTCGGATCCTGTCCGAAGAGTAGAAGGATTGCTAAGAAATCAACCTTTGACAGTGAATTTGATGAGGAATATGATTCAAGTACCTTGAAGCATCTAATGTTATTGAGGGTCGGTTCGTGATTCTAGAAACAAAGGAGGAAGTAACTCTAAGAATAATGCCTCAAAAGAAAGATGGTAGTAGGAGCACAGTTTACAAGGTTGATAATGATTTTGTTACACCCCAATCAAATAGAGATGGGAACAAAAGGTTGAGAGATTCTACTGCTGCTGATGTTGATGATACTGAAGAGGAACCGTCTCTGATAGTGAACTGAATCTGAAAACAAGAAGCAGAAGGCAGTCACTGAGTTACCTTCCAATGTTAAGAGCGAACCTCTCACAACACGTCCGAGCCCTTCAATCATGGATGGACGGGAATAGCAACAGTACCGCTGAGTTCCCTGATGGTTTACCAGCAGCTTCCTTGAGAAGTACATACTACCTATACTAAGCTATCTTGTTGCTCATTTAAACCTGGCTTAAGTCTTGTGCTGATTTGATTTTGACTATCTTTCTGTGGCTCCAGGCAAGAAGGAAAAGCTCTGAAGCAGAGGTGCTCGCCAAGAAGGCTGAGGCTGCTCAACGGCGCAAGTTACAAGTGGAGAAAGCCAGTAAAGAAAGCGAGGTTGGAGAAATATTTGCTTGCCTTTCTAAACCACTTAGAATAGGTTCAGTTACAGTTCCTAGGAGTTCTGAAAAGTTCTAATCTCTGCAGGCTGAAGCTATAAGGAAAAATATTGGGCCTGGACACCTAGAAGAAGAAAGAAGAGAGGAAGCAAAAGGAGCGAGAAGAGAAGGTTCATTGCATTATTTGGCCATGCTCATCACACTCTCTTGTGTTTCACCACAACTATCTTCTGAGAAAATCATGTCTTTGTCAGAAAAGGCAGCCAGAGCACAAGAACTCGCCAGAAATTCTATCCGTGGGTCATGGGGCCCACGGGCACAGTGGTTTCTGCCCCTGATGGTAGGCCTCCCAGCATCTTCAACTCCAAGCCCTGCAGGTAACCAATGTCAGATACCTCTTAACTCCAGATTTGAGAAATCACTACCCAATGTGTCTCATATTATATCCTCACGCTGCCATCATCACCAGCTACCCTCCTCCACGTGAGAAGTGTGCCGGACCTTCGTGCACCAACGGTACCGCACTGACTCAAAGCTGAAGCTCCCTCTGCAGCCTGGAGTGCTAGCAAAGCTGCCCGTGGAATGCTTAATTCTGAACGCGCTGGAGTCATGCTGGGCTCCTGTTTTCCCAGCCATGTCCTGGTGTGGTCCATGCACAGTCGAAATAAGAGAGGATGGTCACCTCCTGACGATGCGAAAATTTGTTGTTCGACCCAATAAGCGCCTGCTCATTGCGTGCAGTCATGCATAGTTACAGTAAGATTTGTGGGGAAAGAAGTTCTCTTGTACCGCACCAGTTTGTTTACTGATCAGATGTACTGAACTAGATGATGTCTTAGTAGATATACACACATACATATATAGAGAGAGAAAAAACATCAGAACAATTAGTTTTATTTTTCCTGGTGAGTTTGTGGTGTATTATGGAATCAATGAACAAAGAGTTTGTAAAACAAATTTGCTGTTACAAAGTTGAAACAAAAAATGAGGGCATTAAGTAGAATTGAAACATGGCGAGTTTGTGGTGTATAACAAAGGGTTTGTAACCAAATTTGCTGTTACAAAGTTGAAACAAAAAATGAGGTATTGCAAGAATTGAAACATGGCGAGTTTGTGTATAACAAACCAAATTTGCTGTTACATAGATGAAACAAAAATGGGGCATTCCGAGAATTGAACTCGGACCTCTCGCACCCTAAGCGAGAATCATACCACTAGACCAAATGCCCGTCGATGCCAACTTAGAATATCGGTATCTTAAGATTTGGTACCAATGGACTGTACGCCAGTAGGCCAAGTGGCCAACCATATGGACCGGGCCCGTCCGCGAATCTCACCCTTAAAAGGCGTTTTCCGCAAAACACCATTCTCCGCAACGAATCGAAGAGTTCGGGTCTCTCTCGCGGCGGCGCAGGCGTCTCTCTCCTCTCCTTCTCCGGCGGCGGCAAGGTCAGCCCCTCCCATCTCCTCTCCCGCACCGTTCGGATCAATCTCTGTGTCCTAACGCCCTACTCAAGTCATACGCGACCCTGTATCGGATCGGATCGATCGGATCCTAGGTTTTCTTCTCTAAATTGTTAGGAACCGTTCTAGATCTGGCTGCTCGATGCCTGGGCTATCCATTTCGGTGTGATTGCTGATGGCCTGGCTTACAAACTAGAAATTTAGGCTGTTATGCGGCGATTTAGGGAGCGGGATGCGAAGAAAAATACATGTGATGTGATTTACGGGGTTCCGATACGTGACGGCGGCAGTGTGGTAACCACGGCCTGCTGTGCCCCTGTCAGGTGCGATTTTGACCTGTGAATTTGAGGGCTGTGCGATTTGGATTAGGAAATGGGTGGCTATTAGGGAAGGAAGGAAGATCGTTCGCGGCAATAAGATGTGATTATGTGCATCAGAGGATATGTGCGACCATGAGTTGCGGAATTAGAGACTAACCTTTGGCGTGGAACTATAGCCCCTGCCTCTCCATGGTTTCGTGCAGCGGTGGCTAGTGTGGCATCATATGTTGACTATTGTGGTATTTTCTGTGTTTCACTCACGAAGTTGGCATTTGCCATCCATTGCGTTGTATTAGCCTCTAACATTCCGGAACATTTATGAATGCTATCATCCATCTACACAGCAACCTGCATCCTGCTCATGATGGTATTGCGGATTGTGTAGTTGACAGATTTGAAGTCTTCAACTTCTCGTGCACAATAATTAGTTGATGCCTTGTGACTGTGCTTTATTGATGATTCTAATTAGTTCATAATTTCAGGGCACCCATGATTTCTCTTTGCTACAGTTAGCACATTACAGCTGTACATTTGTCTTTCCATCTCGTGTCCACATAACACTGATAAGATTTGTGAAGTATCGATGGCGACTGTCTTATATATCTGCATCTGTTTTCATATGAACAATGGCTTGCTATCAGCAGTAACATTATATTATAGGTTCTATGAGGTGTTAGTATTATCCTGCTCATATGTGCCCTTATGTACTACTGTTAGTGTAAGTTGTTAGGTTCTAGATGTGGTGTTATTAGTACCCTAACGAGCATATCAGCACAGAAATATTGACGTCTAGGTAAATCTCATCTATGATGATTACTTGGATTCGCTTATTCAAAAGTCTTATGTTCATGTCCTTTGAGTATTCCAAAGCAGAGAGTTTTTCTTTGTGTAGATGGTTAGGTTCAAAGTAAGCCACCTCAAATGCAAATTATCCCAGGTCTCATCTAGACATGCTATGTATTTCCTTTCCTCTTGGGATTTTCTTTTGCTGCAAGCATTTGTTTCTTTCTGTGTTTTCTTTTCTGTGTTTTGTTGAATATATAAGTGAACCTGCTTCTTGTTAGAAGAACATGACCTGTTTTTACACTTAAGATCCCCTGTTCCACAAGCCTAATGTTATTGGTATCTTGTTTTGACTAAGTGTTTCTTATGAAGTACAGTAATGGCTAATTTGATCTGTCATTGTTGCATATGCTAGGATGCCGATAATGTATGGTTTAATTTGATGATGGTGATAAGGAAGTTCCTCCTACTAATTTGTTTTGCCTCATTTGTGCTTTGATGACTATGACGGCTGTGTCTCTGTGCATGAGTGGCAGGTTAGGTGAAGGGTACACTGCATATATTTGTTTCTTGGTGAAAGAATCCATGATTGATGCGAGGATGCAACCATTTATTGTGTCACATTTATTTCCTGCTCCATCTTAAAGATATCTTTCAAAAACCTAGGGCGGTGGAATAGGATGGTCCTAGGATGCACATATAGGTTACTGTTGTCAAAAGAGGCTGCCCTGAGCAGTTGAGGAATCACAACCTCTGTAGCATACTCTACTGTTTGTGAATGCATGCTGGTTTTACATAGCTTCATCAGCTATTTACATCTCAATATATTTTAAGTGGTTGGTTTATATTCCAGTTCTTAAAGTTTTGCTTCTTTCTCAAAAAAGAAATTCACTTCTGTTACGTGTTGACATTTTCTATGACTCACCCCAAGTGGCCTTTGAACGTCTGAAAAACCATAGATCATGACCTCATTGTTTTATGTTGTATGCACATGCCTGTACTTGTATAAACTATCTTTCTGACTTGGTGAAGATATTCTGTCCCCATGTTCCCAAGAAATCAGCTCACAGAATCTTCTCAATTTCAGCAGGCATTTCGGCATCTGAGCCCAACAGCTAGCAGATGGCAGGCGGCAGAGTTGCACATGTTACCTCAAGGGCCTGAGCGTGGTGAAGGAGATCTTCATTGACTCACCCTCGGCTGGTTGCTGGTGGTATGTGGAAGATGCACCACTGAACGAACAGAGGAAGACCTGAGCCTCTACGACATGCTCGAGAAGGGTCAGATCAGCTGTCGTCGAGGAGTAGTCCCGTGCTGAACCTGAAGCTCTATATCTCAAAAGTCTTTTGTCATTTCGTTTTGCCAGTAATTTTCTGAAACTCCTGGAGAGCATGACAAAGCTGGTGATTGCTGTGGAGATTGTCATGGAAATAAGCACCACTATTTGAGAACAACAATCCATTTTGAATTTGCCTCGTCTTTGACATCTAAAAAATGTCTGTCTCGTATCTGTCTTGAACAAATTGACATCAATATGATTTAGGTTTCATCTGTATTACTGCCATCCTTTGAGAGTGAGCTCATACTTTTGGCCGAGTGCAAATGGTGGGATTACCTAACAAGCTATAGTCATGTTTGATGTTATCATCAATGGACCGAGCACCATCATCGCTCTGACCTATAACTGGTGCTCTTCTATTTGGTGCCGTCATTTGGTTCGGTCAAGATAAGTTTTTAAGGTTTTCGCGTGCCTTTCACCATCATTTTCGTGTGCCGTCATGAGTGTTTAGTTGTTTGATGACAGTCTCGTTTTGCTTGCTTGCTACGGTCACTAACCATTATTGCTTGATTACTGTGCAAAGGCGAAAGGTGTGGACATATGTGCTGTTGCTTCCTTCTGTGTTCGTCTAACACATAACTTTTCAGTAGACAGACCTTGTGAGTTTTGAGCTGCTAACATATGATCCTTTCCATCTTGCTTTTTGCACTGAAAAAGTTGGAATAGATGCAAGACACACAAGAGAGAGCTGTCAGACAGAATCCCCCGAGGAACCTTGAAACTGAAGATCTGTCTCTGCTTTTGGGCAGCAGTTGATGTTTCTCTGCACTCAAGCTGATTCGATGCCTTTTATTTGTGATTTTGGTACCAGGGTACCCACACGGATCATTAGAATTGGTGTGAGCTCGAAAAAATCATTGAGAAACTGTTCTTTCATTTGAACAAGGAACCAACATCTATCATCAAATATGATGAAACACTTGATTTAACATTGAGCACTGGGAACACAGTTCATCAGAAATTCACATACAGTACATAAACCACAACCAAACATATAACTGACCCTTGTCATTACATAGGACTTGGACGATGACGACGACAACAAGAACAAACACATACTGAAAACATAGGAGTAAAACACAACATAGAGCAGCAAACTAGGCCTTGTAGTAACAATCCTCAAGGCAGCAGCCAAGTAGAGAGCAATACTGACTCTGTTCTTCCTCTTGCCAAACGCAGCTCAGCTCAGATTGAATTATTGATCCAATCATGGACGGATCAGTACTGGAGCATGTGCGTGGCGGTGGTCGCGATGGGCATGGTGGCAGGGTACGGGATCTGCCACGGCCGGAGCAGGGGTCGTATGGCGGGCACCTCCTGGATGTCCATGGCGACGCTGCTGATCTCCTCGACGACGCGGAGCACCTGGTTGACGGAGCGCAGGCGGTCGCCGAGCTCGGCGGCACGCGCGCGGAGCACCGTGTTCTCCTGGTCCACGCGCACGTACTGCCCCGCGATGTCGTTGGCGCGCCCCAGCACGCGCGCGTTCTCGGCCTTGAGCCGCGCCACCTCCTGCACCAGCTCGTCCAGGTGCTGCTGCTTCCGCAGCCTCGACCGCCGCGCCGACTCCCGGTTCGACAGCCGCCGCTTCTCACGCCGGTTGTCCCCGGCCGTGAATGTTCCGCCCGCTGAGTCGCCGTCCGAGCCGGACAGCCTCCCTCCTCCCGGCGACAGCGACGACGACGACATCTTCGAAATGAAATCCCTACTTGGCTACTGCTGCTGCTGCTGCTGCTACCGTTCTTATTTATTACTTGTTCAAGGAAGAAGAAAGAAAGCAAGAAGACGAAGAAGAGAGTTGTACTACTAGCAATGGCGGATTCAGAGGGCCAATTATGAGATCACATAAAAGTAGTACAGGAAGACGACGGAGAAGGACTGGAGGAAGCAGGACCGGCGCAGGTGAGTGGCGATCTTCATAAAGCTCAGAGATTGCGCCTCAGCATGCCTGGATAAACCATGGCCAGCAAGAACCTCCAGCGCAGCAAAACCCAGGGATTTCACGGAGGAAAACGATCCAAACTCTCCCCCAGATCTAGCCTAGCAGCAACAACACCAGCGAGCAGCTCCCACAACAACTCAAAGAACCGGTTCTTGGACGGAGCAAGAAACTGGGACCTAATCAAATCACACTACAATTAGGAGACTGGAAAGATCGAGCGGACGCTCGAGCTAGCTGGGGAGGAGTGGTCTGGGAGCTCGGGCTTGGTTGGTCTGGAGAGCAATGGCAGCCACCCAATCGATGGAGGAAGAAGAGGAGGAAGGGGGAGGGGATCAGGTCAGGGTGGAGGGGTTATTTATTGGCGGAGCGAGGGCACTTCCGTAACTTGACGCGAAAGGGCGTTCTCGTAATTTCATAAAAGGGTGTTTCTGTAATTTCAGGAGGTCGCATCAATGGCGTTCGTGTGTGTGTTCTAGATGGGCGGAGAGGGTAGAAAGGTGGAGGAATCTTTGCTGGTCCGGTGCTGGGTGGCTCTCCGTGGCCCTGTGGGGGATGGGGTTTTATTTTGTGTGAGGTTGCTTTCCTCGATTTGCTACGTGCACAATGGGTGGTGTACCAAGGGCGATAAGCGTGTGATGAGCCATTTGCTTTGAGGTTTTTTGGGCGTTTGCGTGACGCTTTCGTGATGTATCTATCTTGTTTCTAGGAACTAAGTTTGTTAATTTTTTGGATGTGTCTTGCTTCCGATGAAAAATATTTGTTTTTTCTTTGAAGTAAAATATTATGTTTTTTGTTTGTATCTATATGCCAACCCATGCGTTAGGAACTGTATTTGTTAGATTTTGGATGTGTCTTGCTTTCAGAAAAAAAATTCTTTATATTTTTAATAAATGTCATATTTTTTGTTTGTATCGATATACCAACCCATGTGTTACTATATTTAATGTTTCTATCTGTTTTTTTGGTGCTTTTGTGGTTGTTGGTGGCTAATGTAATATATTTGGTTTACTAACAACAATGGTATATATCAATAGTAAGGAAATTAGTAATCGTTAACTGCTCGGTTGGCTTGTGAGTAGCGACTAATCGGAATTCCACGATTAACTGATTTAATCTGTCGGTTATTAATCGGTGCAACCTATAAAAATTAGCACCTAAAACATGTATGACTTCTCTTGCACCTCAACCACCTACCCTATTAAAGGCAGTCTCGAGCTCCCGGATGATATCCTCAAGACGCTCGAGCTCTTGTATCTGAGGTATGGTCGGCAACTACGAGAAACTTGTTAACAACGAAAAGGAACTAGTTGGTGATGGTGGAAATCGAGCTCCTGGAGGAAGGGAGGGATCGAGCGGGAGTTTCGCAAAACCTACTTTATTGGAGCGGGCTAGCGGATGGATGGACGATATGTGTTGATAATTTTGCAACTTTTTTGACCAAGTGTAATAGTTAATCGGGAACATACCTACTAATCAGAGTGTCAAAGCTATTAATTAGGCTAAACAATTAACACAAACGATTAGTGGTAATCGGCTACCTACGTCCCTAGTAGCGATTAATCGGCCTATTAATCATTGATTCGGACGATTTTTGAACAGTGGTATATATAGTCTCATAAAAATGCCCTAGTTTAGATATTTCCTCCTATCCAAATTAATAAACTTAGATTTGTCTAGATTCGGATGTATTTAACATGTCTAGATATATTCGAATCTAGCCAAATCTAAGTCCATTAGTTTTGATCGGAGTGAGTAATTGAATGTGATCAATTTTAAGAAGAAACCTATCTTATTCTCTTAACTCTCAATATAATATAGAACCATCTTTCGAGAAACTTCACAACTGTGAGATACTCAACGCCAGCTCGAGGCACTTCAAAAATACGCTTTTCTCGTGGGCTTTGGTGATTAGGGTGGCGTGTTCGGGATGTATCTATTGTATTTGAAAGAGTGTTGCACCTACCCTATGTTTGGCGGAAAATGTGTGTGTTTTATGTTTAGTAAAATTGGTGTAAGCATTGTATTTTTTTCTATGTCTATAAGGCAACCAATGTATTATTGTACTAATGGTGTGCCGATGTGTTTATGGTGCCTTTTGTGGTTACGTGGTTAATATGTGTTTGGTTTCACGGGCTCGTAAGAGTACTGTAGTGTAGATAATCGAAGGTGTGAAGAGTAAATCAAACTTATTCATTCTAAAACAATTTTTTGACTATCCAACCGGCGCTTGACGGTTCTGAGCTACTAGAAAATATATGGTGCCAGGCTTTGGATCATATAAATATTTATATTCTCTTAGCACCGGAGCTAGTTTAAGTAAACCTTAATTGGGAGTTTTCCTAGCCTCTAATAAAACTACTTATGCAATATTTACTCCGCTCGGGATTATAGGTCCCACGCATATCTAGGTTATTGATTTGACCAATAAAATATAATTTATATATCATAAAGTTATACCATTATAAAATATAATATCTAAAGTTTCTAATGGTATAATTTTTATGTTATACTATTTATATTTTATTGTTTAAAATGACAACCTACTTATCTGCACGGGACTTATAATCCCAAACGGAGGGAGTACTATCAAGCATGGACCACCGGCCAATCTCAATTATTTATCCTATATGGTGAACACCAGATCGCTTTTATTATTCAGTCGATTTACCCGGACCACTTGTGCTCGTGAGCCTCTACGAAGTTTCTTCCAAGAATACCTCAGAGGAATCTGCACTTTTCCCAAAAGTGCAAATCAGAACCAACCAACTAACCCAAGTCACAAAGGCCATTTCTCTTGTACTTGATTGAGATTTTATTTTCTCTTTCATGCTAAGTTACCTCTCGCACGAACGTGCTTAGCTATGAATCCAATTTCTCCAAACATTTAAAACCCAAAATTCAGCTCTTGTTTCTCTACATATTTTTAAACAGCTCCAGTCAATTACAGAAAAAATCTCATGCAAACATGACTTTAGTTATGAAATTGACCGTCGCCTTAAAAAAAAACTCTAAACACATCTTTACTTCCACGTATAAGCGGCAAAGAGACGACATGTCGACATGAAAGCGAATGAGACTCACAATAAATAAAAAATAGTACATCTGGAAAAAAATTGTGTTGCATTGTTATATATCTTAACTCATCACGTAGTACATTGTTGACGATGATATGTTTGTATTATGGCATTCGAACGGTTAGTAGGGCTTACCATGTATATTCAATGCATGTTCAAGATTGCCCCTAAAAAATGCATGCATGTTCCAGGTACTAAAGTACTATACCTTGGTTTTGAAACGTAAGTTATTCGGTAGGCAAAAATAGCCTATCAAAATATCTTACATTTAGGAACAAAGGTAAAAGAAGAGGGTATGTTCCTCTCGCGTCGATCCTGAAGGGTGACCAAGTGAAACCCTAACAAACCTTGAGCGCTAGAACCTTCCCCCCCCCCCTTTCCTCCTCTGCCGCCAGAGGGTGCGGCTGGCCGTGGCCTGGCTTGACTTGCCGAGGGTGCGGCTGGCCGTGGTCTGGCTTCCCCTTCAGAAGTCCTCGCCGTCGCCTTCTTCCACATACCCACTAAGGGTCAGCCAGACCGGTTGTGCCACATGCTCGCCATTGGATGACTTGCTGAGGCCTTCAGCTTCAGATGTTGTGTGTTGGTAGGGTGTTGGCCCTGTCCATGGACAATGTTGTAGGTTTAGCGAGTTGTGGTTTGTTTGGTGTCTTCGGTCTGATCTTTGTAATTCCTCTTGTAAGATGTTGTGAATAATCTAATAAAAGGATGTGCATCTCTTAGATGCAAAGAGCGGAGATCTTCCCCATTTTGAAGAAAACAAGGAACAAGGGTAATACCCTATTTAGGGCTTGTTTGATTACATGAATAGGAAACTACGGGATTAAAGTGGTATGTCCACTTGAATCCTATATGATTAGATACCTACATGCTTTTAGATCAAATATTATTTGATGACACGAACAAATCAAAAGAGTTGTATAAAGACATTGGAGGAGATGAATTTTTTTCCTCCCAACTAGAGTGCAAAGAACTCCTTTGAAGGAATTTCTAAGAATTGTAATCCTTTGAATCAAACAACATTTATAAGAAAAATTCCTAAGGATCCAAATACTACAAAAACTCTACATAATTCTTTTTGAATCAAACAAGCCCTTAGACCCAAGGGTTCTAACTTGTATGCATACATTTGCCGATTTAAGAAACCGATAGTCGAGAGGCGGACAGCTTGCAGCATCCACTTGGCATAAAGAATGATGATCATGTATTTGAAGGTAAATTGGCACTAATCAAGGTGAAGGGGTGGAATAATTTTAGCAGAAAGTCACATCAAAATGTAAGCTATATAAATAAATAACTCTGCTATCATGTGTGAAAAAATAGGTGATCGTTCTAATTGACTTGTTTGGCCCATAGTACTAGTATACTAATCCATCTCCAACCAACGTAGAAGAAAATTCCGGCCAAAACCCATATTTGAAAAACATAAACATCACACTCCATCCCAAATATTTTTGCTAGTGGTTTCATGTGAGCTAAAAACAAAAAGCAAAGCCTCGCTAGAATCTCTTCCTAACTCATGGCTATTTGGGAAAACAGTATGATGCAGCTAGAGCGAGTCCACACTATACTAGACCCTAGACAATGTGTGAGCTGGATACATTTATTTTTCCTTCAGAAAAAAAAGAGAGGAAAAAGAAGACAAACGTGTCCACCTCAATTATCAGGTAGGAGTACTATATATATACAGGGCCTTGCATGTTTGGGCCTAACATTGTGGGCTCCACCACTCATGAATGTGCCCCCTGCATGATTGGCCATGAAATTAGACATTTTGTAGTTTGTACACATCACATGTGTGGTACATGGTTTTCATGCAGTCAGATTGTCAAATGAAATATGAGAAGTAGTTTAGAGTTTGGAATGCAAATCCATATTAACCCACATCTGGATTAATTATGCACTTGCTCTTTCATACGATATACTCCCTCCGTCCCAAAATAGATGTCTCAGATTTATTAAAATTTAAATGAATCTAGACACTAGTTTTCATGCAGTCAGATTGTCAAATGAAATATGAGAAGTAGTTTAGAGTTTAGAATGCAAATCCATATTAACCCACATCTGGATTAATTATGCACTTGCTCTTTCATAATGATATAATATAAATTCAATGTGTGCTCGAAATTTTTAGGCTACCAACTCATTCTAGCGTTAATTAAATTCGATGTGAATTACCATTTTCACCTCAAGTAAATTAAAATGGTAATTTGTTAGCAGTTTACCATTTCTTATGCTCAGATGCGAATTTCTACAAACGAACTTACAATCCAAAACTTATTATTTCCGTCAGGAAGTGATTGTTCATATTCATAAGGAACTTTCCTGGTACTTTTATTTTTGGTACAGTACTTAGTATAAACAGCGGACACACGTCTTCATTAGTATGCATAGTATTCTCCCTTATAATTTTGGTATATGCATATTAACAAAGTCACATGGTCGGTGGCGTCCACCAATGCGAACGCAGGCGGCCACATGTTCCTGTCATAAAACAAATGTTGCAGTGTTCCCAGGTATATTCCACAAATAACGTTAGTTTTCTGTACTTGTCTGGAAAAGTAGGCCTGCTAGTGCTCATGGTTTGCCTAATTGATTGGTGCACAGACCGATTGGAAGTTTTTTTTCTAATAAATTCTTTTTTAGGTGATGTATACATCTTTGCAAGCATGATTGTAAAAATTTAATCACGTAAAATATGCATTGGCTTATGCCCATTCTGCTCCAACTATGAGAGCATATGGTACCCAGACTAAGAACCCACTACACAGGTTAATGCTTCTTTAGAGCATTATATTATGAATCGTTTTGCGTGCGCTCGATATTTTACCACGCCTATCGTATCAATATTTTCAGTTTATCGTATAAAATATATCTACCACGCCATCTGAATGTGTCAAACATGTCTCAGTTGGCCAGTAGAAAATAATTGCCAGAGTATTTTACTACGCCTGAGAATGCATCTATACACGAAGAAAGGGACACTCGTACATACCAAGTCGTTAAGTACATGACACATGTTTCACCATCTTCAGTATAACATGACAAATCTACTGGTGTATATTGTGTTACATTTTAGTGACCTCATTTCTTGCTTTTGTTTAAAAGGAAACAAACTTCACTTGGCATGGTTTTTATTTTTTCCTCATGGCAATGGCACCAGTAGAATTGAGCTTAATTACGGTTAACATGGGATCAAAGCCTCCACCTCTTCTCTTATATATATACTTGGCAGGTTACTAATACATGATGAGACATACGGTACCAGAATACAATCCGTACAGTGTGACCCGTCTTAACAAATGGCACATACACATCCGTTCTGAAATACTCTTGAAATAGACTTAATATCATGATGCGTGCGTCGACACTAATTTGATCACACTTACATATCAATATTTCCAGTTTGTCATATAAAAGATATCTACCACAAGCCATTTGAATGTGTCAAACATGTCTCAATCAACAAGTAGAAAAGAATTGCTGAAGTATTTTACTACGCCTGAGAAGGCGTCTATACATGAAGAAAGGGACACTCGTACATACCAAGTTGTTAAGTACATGACACATGTTTCACCATCTTCAATATAATATGACAAACCTACTGGTGTATATTGTGTTACATTTTAGTGACCTCATTTCTTGCTTTTTGTTTAAAAGGAAACAAACTTCACTTGGCATGGTTTTTATTTTCCTCGTGGCAATGGCCACTAGTGGAAATAATTACATGTGTCCTGCTTCTCCAACCGGACGTGCAATCGACTAGTTCAACCTTTACCCCATTGCCCCACCAACCGACAAAAGGAGTACACGTGGCGGCAGAGAGCGAGGGAGATCCGTCTGTTCAGAATACTAACCGACAAATAACCATCTGTCAAGCGTAGATTTGATACATTTCTCTTCGCAAAGGAATTCATTTTGGTAACTTTTGTTGCCACGGCAAAGATTTTGGCCATTTTTTGTGCGCGCAGAATTCATTTATGTTGTTTTATTGTTTATTTAGTGTTTTGCACTCATCAATGAAGGAACCATTATATTACACAAGATCATCATGATAATATAGATCCAAGTGTCAATATATTACATTCGATACGGATCAAGTTCATGCACTACATACAATATAAGCTCTTTGTATAATCCCTATTGTTTATACACACCCTAATAGTATTTCCTTTGGGTTTAAGACTTCTCTATACAAGAATCCCGCCAATTCTCCCGAATTGCTCAGACGCCGATCATTTGGCAGAAGACCGCCCCGTAGACGTTCGATCTGATTTAAAAAAGGAGTCAGCCTATATGAATGAAACTAAACACAATTTGATGGTAATTAAAAACTATAGAAATTGTTTACGACGGAGTTGCTCTAAATTTCTGCCCTTCTCACATCACGCCCCGATTTGATGAACTCGCAAACATAGTATCCATAAATTGTTCTCGTCCTCATCGTGCACTTTACGAGAATGTAGTTCAATCAAAAAATAATCAAGCATGATAATAACGGTATCAAAACTAGAATCAAAGATATGCGCGGATATAGCTAGTGGTGCTTACATCTAGTGGTTGAAATGTAAGCTCCTCTTTCCAAATACCCCTAGCCTTGTTGGTGAACCGTTTCCAAGCCGTCTGCTAAGAAAACGAATAAAAAAGTTATTAATTACTTGATATCATAAAATTCACGTAACATTGCCGGTATAGTGTCGTAATGATTAGAATTACTACCGAGAAGCATCTGCATGTCCTTCCACCGCTCAAGGGGTTTATGTTTTGAGTCCATGACTAGTACACGCCTTTGTCAAGTTGAATGATTAATGTAATATAGTGGAAGCTGCGATGCATAACTAATCAATTATATATTTAACATCGAAAGTGTTAAATAGAAAGTGTATACAAGACAATAACACTCACTCGGTTGTAAGGAAATAGTATTTCCTTCCGGTTTCTTGAAACCTTAACGCTGCAGTACTATATTATCCTCCGTATCCTAGGGGTTTGTTTTAAGATTAGCTTGATGAACCCAATATGGGTCAATGAACCCAATGTCATAGATTTGTCCTCTGCTGCATTCGAGAATCTTCATTCTGCATATTATAGTATGATTATATACATGCAATGAACGAGGTGAGATAGCTAGAGACTAAATTAATTACGAATTAGTACTTGCGCATAATAGACACTGATGATCGATTTGTACAAGGCGCCTTGATTGAATAATTGAAATAGTTCATCAAATTCAATGGATATCATATCATCTATTTCTTTTCCCATAATGTTTTTTTAACCTCAAGACTATCCAGCTAGGGCCCCGCCTTTGTGGCATGCATGTACCGCTTATGCAATCTTCGCATTTTTGTTGGAAGATTATTTACCTTAGGTTTGACGAGAGGTTTGTCGATCGGTATTTGTATGCTACTTCACCACGGAAGTACTCTAATGGGATAAGTACTGGCAATACTATACCTTGAGCAGCCGCAGCTTCTCCAGACAGTAACTACCGGATCATACCGCTTCTTCGGCCGCATATTTGCTCTCGACCCACATTGGTATGGGAAATCACCTTGAGAGGGGCGAAGACTGTTTTGCTTGTTCTCCGAGCTGGGCAACAAATTTCGCTAGATCAAGATCGCTCTTCGAGGCTTGTTGTGTCGCATGTGACTTGAGAATAGAACGCCTAGTCTGATGACAACTTTGGCTCAGTTGATGAAGAGTCTTTAGCATTTTGAACACTCGCCTTTTCTTCTTTGGTCGGGAACTCGCTCTTTTCCGCTTTCGGCTTAGCGAAAACGCCGTCGCTTCCGCATCAACGATAGTCGAGTCTCCTCAAGACAGTCATAAGCTCTCTTGGGAGGAACATTTGGTACTTTTGGAAGAGGTTTTGTTTACGTTGCCATTGCTTACCACGACGCAGAGTAGCGGTGGTACGCTTACACTTTTTATGCTGAGGCGCCGGCGATGGCTGCGACGGAGCCGGGTGAGGCGACGAAGACGGCTGCTGGCGGTGGCGATTAACTCATTGAGACGGGTGAGGCGGCGAAGATGGCCTTGGCGTGTGATTTCGAAGCACGATACATTCCTTTGTCCATAGAATGGTGACGTTTGTTGCGTCTCCCAGTACAGTCACATCCCCTTCACCTGTAGGGTAGTCAAGATCCAAAACTTTAAAGGTGGGCATGATTTCATCCACCCCGACAACAGAGTCTCCGTGGAACCGGACGACAAGGTAAGTTGGTGTGGGTCCAATTGGTAAGGCATACCACCGCCACCTTCATTGATATGTTCACAACTTTGACATGTAGCTCGCATGTGTCATCTCAGGTGATATCATCCACCGGGTAGCCAACAGAGCTATCGCTTGCACCATCGTCATCATCATTGTCATCACCGGACCTCGTGGAAGCCACATCGCTTTTCGATTATTCGATAGGCCGTAGCATCGAATGCAGGTTCTACCACCATGTGTCCGAGATGGGCGGTAGTACTTTGCTCTTTAAGTGCGTTAATTTCATCTTGTTGTTGCTTTATTCGTTTTTCAATTATACGCATTCGCTTCTTTCTGAATATCTCGCTTCAACTTCGCCTTGCCCTTTCTCCTCCGACGGCTTCAATCAGGATATTTCTTCCTCTCTTCGGAAACCACCTCCATGGTTTGGAGCCGCTTGGCCTCGTGGTTCGCCCATCATGTTCCTTATTTCCAAGGGTGAGTGTGAGCTCATCATTCTCTCTATCGGGAATAAAGTCCCCATCTTTAACAGCCTTATCGCTTTCTCATCTTCTCGATTGGCAAGGGGTCTTCTTTATGTCGTATGTTATATATACACATCCTTCGAGTCCAACATGCCCCCATGCCCAGAAACCAATTCCTTGCATCGCTCGATCCAATCGCTCTGCTCGATGAGATCACTCAAGTTTCTCCCACTTAGGAATGCCAGCCCTATAGCCACCTTGCATAGTATGGTGATACTTTGTTAGCAAGATTCAGCTTATTCGCTGCATATTTTCTTAGCTTTTTCGATGTCTTGTAATTCACAAACTCAGCCCGAAATGGTTCTATCTTTCAAACTGAATCTTCTTGAAACCGAGTCTTCTCTTTCACGACATAGTCAAGGTGCAATCTTTTCTTCTAGTTGGTGAAACATTGGGCCATCTTCTTCATAGCCCACTCCCGACCTTAGCCTCCATGGCTCGCGCATGTTCTAAGGCCCTCAATCGGATCCTCGCATTTGGATCCATCTCTATCTTCGTAGTTTGAAAGTAACCATGAGCCTCTCCCAAGAAATCTTTGGCCACGATAGGAGAAATAAAGACGCTCCTCTTCTTCCGCATCAGCAGGCCTATTCCACTTCGAATGGTGATCGGATGAAGTCCCTAATGATTACTCCGCATTGTGCCACAAATTTGGTTGCGTACAACTTCGGAGCAATCGGTTTGTTGTCTTCACCGATATCTTCGATCCTGAACCTCTCATGGTCTTCCAACTTTTTGGTTGGGCCTCGTCCGCTCTTTTTAGTAGATTTCTTCGACCCGGAGGGATAAAAGAAGAAAGATCGTCGTTACTATTTCTATATAGATACTAGATGATTAATTAGTGAATTAATTATATTACATGCACTCGCCGAGCGTGCCTTCTCGATCACACAAGGCATCGCTTTTCTCCGTCATGAAGGCATCACCTTCAACCTCAAACAAGTCGCCTCTTCCGAAAAAGAGGATCACCTCACTAGAGTTGTTCGTAAACGCCGATATATCTAAATTTTCTTCCCGCAGATCACACCTTGATCAACTCTTCCTTTATTCGCCTCATTATGTGGGTCCATATTTTCTTCATAGGTGGAAACGGATAAGTCAAAGCGGCTAAGGAGAATGTTAGGTACGGTGTTGAGATATAAACCCTAATTCGAGAAACCCTAATATATACATACACAATAATAAAATGAATTTACAATATCAGAAACCCTAATTCGAGAAACCTCGGCCTCGGATCCTATCACTAAGAACCAATACCGAAAAGAAAGGCGGAATCAATCAACCCTGGATCGGATGCCTCGTGAGGACACACCGGCTAACCCTAGGTGCAACATCGATTCAACTGGGGTCTATGACAACTAATATCATGGCTAAGCATCTACAATACGATGGCTATCAAGAAATCTTCGATGGTGTTGACCTTGGTCTTTGATCTCGATCTCGTATTCTACCGCGAAGAACCGAACGCCAGAAAGAGAGGGGAACAATCAACACATGGCATCGATGCAATTATCAAACAAGGATGATGATATGACAAGTTAATTTGTATTGAAAAGTAACCCTAAAGCATACTCTACAAATTAAACGGGGTTCCGAGGGGCACAAACCCTAACTCGGGGAAACTCCGAAATCACCTATGAGGGGTTACTATGTTCTTCTAATAAAACTTGTCATTTAAGTTGCTTAACAATGCATGATTATAGCTTAAAGAGGTAGGTTTCATTTTTCTGAACATTTTGGTATATTATACATATTTTTCTGACTTATAAATAATAAGTTATTGATTTTACAATATTAAATCATTTTCTCGAATTTATTTAATCAATTTAAAACATTTATGACCTCAGTGACGCCACCACAGTCTGGGAAACATTTTCACCGATCTGGGACTACTCACAACACCGATGTCTGGGCCCCATGGGTTATTATTATTATTTTTAGAAAAGAATTACATGAATAATTTTAATAAAAAGAAAAGAGGATATATTGCCTCATGCTGATGTCAGCATGACATCAGCAATGGGGATCCTCGGGTTGGGCTCGAATCCGTCGATTCGCTGCACGCGCGGGCTAGTGGGTAGGCTAGTTGGAAAGAGGAGATCGAGGCGGACCCAGTGGTGGCAGCGCCGCCCACTTGTGGTCATCGGAATAGTGGTCACGATGGCGTAAGGTGGAGCTTGGTTGGGACATGACGGCGGTTACAACAAGCAAGGTGCAACCGAGCACGCCTTGAGCTTTAGAAACTCACCAGAGCTCAAAAACTTGACGGCGGGTTCGGCAGAATCAGCGGGAGGCGGTGGCGAGTCGGCGAGGCTCGGAGCGCCAGCGGTGAGCACGTGAGGCGCCGGCTGGTCAACACGTGTCGGGCCGCTGCGAGTCCGGACGACGGCAACGCTGCGGAGGCCGGCTGGGCTAAGTGGTTGGGTGCCTCACGCCGCCCGAGCGCTTGTCCTCGCCGATTCGTCATGGTTAAGTGAAGAGGAATGGGAAGAAGGAGAAGGAGAAGGCGTCGTGTATAAAGGGAGACGAATCGCCCCGGCTGATGCCAACAATCGGGACTAAGAGTCATACGTCCCATTGGAGCCACCAACCGGACGATACTCCACCTTTTTTCATCACCCAAGGCACGCCAGGTTTTAGTCCCGGTTGGTGGATCCAACCGGGACGTATGACCCTGTTTTCAAAAAAATTCAGAAATTTTCTCTCTCTTTCCGCCTTATTTTTTATTTTGGGGTTTAAATTTGTAATGTTTTTTAAATTATAATTACTTTGGAATTTAGAAAAACTTTAAACATAAAAAATGTTTGAATTTGAATAACTAATTCAAAACCATTTTTTGTTTTTAAAAATACATGGCATTAATTTGTATTGAAAAGTAACCCTAAAGCATGCTCTACAAATTAAACGGGGTTTCGAGGGGCACAAACCCTAACTCGGGGAAACTCCGAAATCACCTATGAGGGGTTACTATGTTCTTCTAATAAAACTTGTCATTTAAGTTGCTTAACAATGCATGATTATAGCTTAAAGAGGTAGGTTTCATTTTTCTGAACATTTTGGTCTATTATACATATTTTTCTGACTTATAAATAATAAGTTATTAATTTTAAAATATTAAATCATTTTCTCAATTTATTTAATCAATTTAAAACATTTATGACCTCAGTCGACGTCACCATGTGCTAGGAAACATTTCTCACTCGATCCGCTACTCACACACCGATGTCCGGGCCCCATGGGTTATTATTATTATTTTCGTAAAAGAATTACATGAATGATTTTAATAAAAAGAAAAGAGGATATATTGCCTCATGCCGATGTCGCGATGACATCGCTAATGGGGATCCTCGGTTGGGCTCGAATCGTCGATTCTGCACGCATGGCAGGCTGGTAGGCTAGTTGGAAAGAGGAGATCAAGGCGACCCGGTGATGGCAGTGTCACCCACTTGTGGTCATCGGAATAGTGGTCACGATGGCGGCGAGCGGTGGAGCTTGCTGGGACACGACGCGCGGCGGCTACAACAAGAAAGCAGGCAAACGGAGCTCGTCTTGAGCTTTAGAAACTCACCAGGATCTCGAAAAACTTGACTGCATGGTTCGGGGTGGCCGGAATCAGCGGTGGAGGCGGTGGCCGGAGTCGGCGAGGCTCGGAGCGCCAGCGAGGAGCACGTGGAGGCGCGACAATGGGCAGCGTGGAGTCTCAATGGCGTGGCAGCGTGGAGGCCGATGCATGGCGGTGGTTGAGCCTAACGGGCGTCGGAAGGCTTGTCTCAGCGCGGCGATCTGGGTGAGTGAAGAGGAATGGAAGAAGGAGAAGGAAGGGCGTGCGTGTATAAAGGGGGCTTAATACGTCGATTGATGCCAACAATCGGGACTAAAGGTCATACGTCCGGTTGGAGCCACCAACCGGATGTATACTCCACCTTTTCATCATCAAGCGCCATAGAATCTTTAGTCCCTTGGTGGATCCAACGGACGATGACTCTATTTTCAAAAATTCAGAAATTTTCTCTCTCTTTCCGCCTTATTTTTTATTTTGGGGTTTAAATTTGTAATGTTTTTTAAATTATAATTACTTTGGAATTTAGAAAAACTTTAAACATAAAAAATGTTTAAATTTGAATAACTAATTCAAAACCATTTTTTGTTTTTAAAAATACATGGCCAGATTAAGCCACAATCGGCCGAACTTGTTTTGCAATGTTGGAGTGATTCAGTCATGCTCCTTCCTACACACCTGTAATACTGGCCATATGGTTGTCGTACTCATGCCGCTGCCGTCGTCCATTGTTGCCGTCGGGTCACCGTAGTTGAACCTTGAAGGCTGAACGAGAGGTTGAACTTGAGGGTAGCGGCAGAGGTTAGGTCGGTGGCCGTGTCGTAGGCCATGACGCTCTGAGAGTTCGCCGCTCCACCACAGCCGACGGGCCTCGTTGAAGTTCGGAGGAGGTGGCCATCCTTCGTGCCTAGCGAGCGCCTTTCTCACGCCGATCCACGAAGAAGGCTTCCCAAGTCGGAAATAATGGATGCCATTTGGGATTCTCCGCTGTTCGGCGTGAGCTCAAGTAGTAGTGGTTCGTGATGGCCATCCAAGCGCCACACCTAGAGGACGGAGGACCGACATGCCTCAAGCCATCCAGCCGTAAAGACCGACGGGACCACGAGTGAGGGTAGGTGATTCAGATATAAAGCTACTCCGCCCGCTTTTCCTAAGGGTTAGTGCTATTATGTAAGTCATAGGAAAGAGTGATGCGATGCAGATATGAGTCTAGAGATGTGCAATGACAATGGAGGCCAACCTACATATATATAGTGAGAAATGGCAGAAGATAACTGGAGAGGCGGCGGGAAAAAAAATGGGAAGAAAAATAAATGGGAAGAAATGTATAGAAGAAATGGCGAGAAAAATGGCGGGAAGAAAATGGCTCATTTAGAACTTGCATTGGATCTCTGAGGAAACCACATATTGCTGTCTAAAAATAATTTTTCAAAAAATACGGGCGTTAGATCATGTACCTGTAGTAGAAACCGGACCCACTTCCTAGCGATTCGGCAGACATTTGTCCTTTTTACTTGGGATGGACGAAAAGGTTTGATATGTCCCGGTTGGGAGATAGTCCATGTAAGGTGGTCTAGTATTTTAGAAAATGGGACGGTAGCATTCTGAAACAACATTTTGGTGGTTACTTCACAAAATTCACCCGTTTTTTGCTCGGAAAATGAAAAGGGCTTTTCCTGCGACGAAAGGAAAACTTACTCCTGCAACATTGTTATCCATACCAATGTCCATGCATGCATAATATGGGCACAGCATCACAAACTATGCCGTGATTCAGCACATAACATCGGTCATTTGGACCAAAAGCCATGAAACCTCGAACATGATAGGTCATTTTGTGAAGGTTTTTTTGAGACATGATCAATATACCAAGTATGGTATTTTCCTTTCAACTATGCTTCACATAATATGACACCACGAAGGATTTTCATTGTTCGGATTTTTTGAATTTCTTATGCGTTTGAATTTTTGAATTTCTAACTATGGTCGAACCAAGCGTGCATGAATATAGGGGACGAGCATCGTTAGAAATTGAATTGAATCTCTGAAGAAACCACATATTATGAGTCTAAAATGATTTTTTCAAAAAATCGCAGGCGTTAGATCATGTACCTTAGTACAAACCGACCCACTTCCTACCGATTCGCGGATATTTGTCCTTTTTATCCAGGATGCGAAAAGGTTTGAGATGTCCGGTTGGGAGATAGTCCATGTAAGGTGGTCTAGTATTTTAGAAAAATGGGACGGTAGCATTCTGAAACAACATTTTGGTGGTTACTTCACAAAACAACCTATTTTTTGCGCTCGGAAAATGGAAAAGAGCTTTTCCGGCGTAAAGGAAAACTTCCTCTGCAACATTGTTCTCATACCAATGTCCACATGCAGCATAATATGGGCACAACATCACAAACTATGTCGTGATTCAGCACATAACATCGGTCATTTGGACGAAAGCGTGAAACCTCGAACATGATAGATCATTTTGTGAAGGTTTTTGAGACATGATCAATATACCAAGTCTGGTATTTTTCCTTCAACTATGTCACATAATATGACACCAGAAGGATTTTTCGTTGTTCAGGTTTTGAATTTCTTATGCCCGTTTTGAATTTTTTGAATTTCTAACTATGGTCGAACCAGTGTGCATGAATATAGAGGACGAGCATCGTTATAAATTGCATTGGATCTCTGAAGAAACCACATATTGAAGTCTAAAAATGATTTTTTTCAAAAATCACGCGTTAGATCATGTACATAGTACAAACCGGACCCACTTCCTACCGATTCGAGACATTTGTCCTTTTACGGGATGGACGAAAATTTTGAGATGTCCGGTTGGGAGATAGTCCATGTAAGGTGGTCTAGTATTTTAGAAAATGAGGCAGTAGCATTCAGAAACAGCATTTTGGTGGTTACTTCACAAAACAACCCATTTTTGCGCTCGGAAAATGGAAAAGGGTTTTTCCGTGGGCGAAAAGGAAAAACTTCCTCTGCAACATTGTTCTCCATACCAATGTCCACATGCATGCATAATATGGGCACAACATCACAAACTATGCCGTGATTCAGCATATAACATTGGTCATTTGGACCGAAAGCCATGAAACCTCGAACATGATAGGTCATTTTTTGAAGGTTTTTTCGAGACATGATCAATATACCAAGTCTGGTATTTTTACTTTCAACTATGTCACATAATATGACACCACGCGAAGGATTTTCATTGTTCAGTTTTTCAATATACTAAAGGTTCATCTTTAGTCCGGTTGGAGAGATTTGGCGGTGGACAGACAACACTAATGATAGGGGTGAGTGTCGACATTATGTCGTCTGGCACCTTGTCCTAGATGGTGTCACCAGCCGGGACTAAAGATGAACCTTTAGTCCCGGTTGGAGACACCAACCAGGACAAAACACGAGTCAACACTAATAATAGGGATGAGTGTCGACATTATGTCGTAAGTGTCGACACTATGCAACTGCTTGTACTATAAATAGGCATCCTTGTGAGTCAGTCCTCCGGCTGATTGAGGCATCTCAATATTGTTTTAGGCGGGGACACCACTACGACCCGGTTTGAGGAGATCTTTGGGATCGATCCTCTGGCATCTCAGAAGCTGGTCATAGAGGCACTCTAATATGTGAAATTAGTTAGCTCCAGTGTATTGATCTAGTTAGAGAAGTTACAAGCTGCAAGATGGTGTCGAGGCGAGGACACCACTGACCAGTTTTAGGAGATGTGCGGATCGATCCTCAAACATCTCCAAGAAAGCTGTCATAGAAACACTTCCTAATATGTGACCGCGTTTGGAATCGAGATCTTAATGGTAAAAACGAATCGGGATAACTTCTTCATAGTTTGGGAAAGTCGTTCTGAATCGGGACTAAAGGTCCCCTTTAGTCCCAGTCCAGCCTAAGCAGGACTAACACTCAAGACATTTATTAATATTAAAAGCGAGACTACAAACCGAGACTAAAGGCCCCCTATATAGTCAGTCGAAGCCACAAAAGGACTAACACTCAATACATTTATTAAACTTGGAAATTACAAACATCATAAGGTATCCTGGCCATACATGAACTAGAGTTACACAATATGAGCATGAACTTCTTGGCATATGTCCTTCCTTATGATCGCTTGAGCGTAACCATGGAGCATCTTATTTACTTAACAGAATGCTTGAGTTTTTCCTTTGTGAAGGCGGAATTTCATCAAACTTATTATAATCTTGACATGTGTGTCTTGTCCTCGATTCCCACGATGTTTCTTTTCCTGAAAGAACTATGTGATGCTTTGGCTCATCATATGATGTATTCGTTTGCATATTTTTTTTGATGCGGAGGACATGTCCTTCACATAGAAAACTGAGACACATCATTGGCTAGGGCGAATGGTTCATCTCTATAACCAAGATTGTTGAGATCCACTTTGTTGTCATTCACTTTGCCTGGTCTGTCTTTACATCTTCCCCATTCAGTTGACCCATTTGCGTGAAACAAAGAGACCTTAAAGAGACTCCATAGTCTAGTTCCCATATCTCCTCTATGTAACCATAGTATGTGTCCTTTTGTCCATTCTAAATGCATTGCATCAGCGGACACCACTATTTTGGTTGGTGCTCTTTTATCTTGGGCGATCGTATAGAATGTATTCCCATTTATTTCGTGCCCTTGAAATTCAATATAGTAGAAGATGGTGGCGTGGCCAACAAGTATAACTGATCTCCAACGGTGGTATCATTCAAGAGATGTGTATCCAACCAACCGAAAGACTTCATGTGTTCATCGTAATCCATGATTCGAGGCTTTCACAGGGTTTTTGGGCGTACAATATTCTTGTGTTCCTCGATATCTGGAGTTGCCAAGGTGGAATTATGTGGAAGCTGTGTAGTGTGCTTTAGTGAAAGAATCCCGTCCCTACATATCATTGCTTTCTTTCCCAGTGTCTTTTCCACTTAGTCTTCCCTCATCATGAGTTAGAAACACCAATCGGCTTAAGGTCAGGAATAAAATCAACATAAAACTCAATGACCTCCTCATTCCATATCCTTGGAGATGCTTCCTCTACAGTCTATGCAGTTATGAACATATTTCTTTAAGACTCCATGAACCTCTCAAAGGGAACATATTGTGCAGAAATACCGGACCGAGAATGGCAATCTCTTCCACTAGGTGAACCAGGAGATGTGTCATAATATTGAAGAAGGATGGTGGAAACACCAACTCAAAACTAACAAGACATTGTACCACATCCTTCTATAACCTTGGCAGAATATCTGGATTGATTACCTTCTGAGATATTGCATTGAGGAATGCACAGCTTCACAATGGGCACTCGAACATTTTCCGGTAGAAGCCCCCTCAATGCAATCGGAAGCAACTACATCATAATCACGTGTGATCCTTGAGACTTCAGGTTTTGGAACTTTTTCTCGCCATATTTATTATCCCTTTATATTAGATGAGAAGCGAACGGTACCTTGATCTGTAAAGGACTTAAAAATATTTCCTTATCTGCTTTGGTAAGAGCGTGTTGTACGACTTAAGTGGCGCCCTTTATCATCTTGTTACGTATGCATGTTCTTTGGGTCTTTCATAATTTGTTGGTCCTCAACGTTAGCCTGTATCTTTTGTCTTCCCATACCGCCTAGGAATCCTAGTAGGTTCACGCAAAGATTCTTAAATCACGTGCATCACGTCGATTGAAGAAGCGGACACGTAGGACTTTCAATATGGCGGCTCCCAAAATATAGATTTCTTCTTCCATATGGAGTGCGTGTCCTTGTGACGTCGTTCGGAACTGATTGACCGGACCCTTTCCAAAGATTACTATGTCCTTGACCATACCAAATACATCATCACCGGCGGGAGTTGGGCTTCTTCGGTGATCGCCTCACCTTTGAAATGCTTGCCTTTCTTTCTTCGGGATGATTGGTCGGAAGAAATGCGTCGATTCGCGGTACACAACCTTCTTGCATTTATGCAAATATGCACCTTAAGTCTTATCTAAATAGATGCGTGCATGCCTTATATCCCTTGTTTATACATCACGAAAGGTTACTAAGAGCAGGCCAATCATTGATGGTTATTCTGAAAAGCAACCCTCGTGGTCAAATGGCTCTGTTTGTTCTCATCACGCATGTACACCTGGTTTGCCCCACTGTATGAGTTCTTCAACTAATGGCCTAAGGTACACATCAATGTCGTTGCCGGTTGCTTGGGCCTTGGATGAGCTCTTGGCATCATAATGAACATACACTTCATGCACAACCAAGGAGGAAGGTTGTAGATACATAGAGTCACGGGCAGTCTTTGTGGCTTCTGCTCCCCAAAAGGATTCATACCATCCGTGCTTAGACCAAACCATAAGTTCCTTGCGTCACCAAAGTCCGGTAAGTCTCTCTCGATTTTCTCCACTATGACCCATCGTGAGGTGTCTCAACTTCTAAATCTTTCTTACGGTCTTCTTTGTGCCATACACATAATCTGGCATGCTCTTTGTTTCTGAACATTCGTTTCAACCTTGGTATTATAGGAGCATACCACATAACCTTAGCAAGAACCCTCTTCTGGAGGGGCTCTCCCTCAACATCACTAGGGTCATCTAAATGCGATCTTATATGATGCATTGCATCTGAACACTTATCTAAATTCTCATACTCCTTACATGATGAGGATGCAGTCATTAATGCATGCATGTATCTTTTGCACATCTAATCCTAGAGGACAGAGAGTCTTCTTTGCTTCGTAGGTACTTTTGGGAAGTTCGTTATGTTTTGGAAAATTCGGCTTCATTATTTTCAGCATCTTTTCAAATGAGGAGTCAGTTAGACCACACTGCCTTCCATGTAGCAATTCCGGTGTGGTACCGAGCTTTGTCTTGCCATCTTCACAATTTAGGTACAACAATTTCTTGTGATCTTCTAACAATGCCCTCTAACTTCAACTTCTCATTTACATTTCACAATCTCGCTTTGCATCGAAATGACCCTACCAAGTTCATCGGCGGGCTCATCGATGCCGTTCTTCACCTCCTTCCTCTTCATTGTCTTCCATTGCGGTATCCTTTGTATTGGAAACATATGATGATAGTTATTATCATCATATTCTTCTTCACCGTCTTTCATCATAACCCCTCTTTCCCGTGCTTGGTCCAGCAATTATAGTTGGGCATGAAACCTTTCATAATCAGGTGGCATGAATGATTTTGAGGAAGAGTACTCCTTGTTGTTGACATTGAACACATGGACAGCGTATAAAACCATTCTCTTTGTTTGGTAGCCACATCGATAAATTTATCCACGCCTTTCATATACCCGAATTTTACATGATCACCGTACATCCATTCCGGTAGTTCATCGCATCATATAAGTAAGTTTATCTAAAACAGGACATCATAAATAGTGAAATGACCAATTCACATCGACACATACATTGTATCAATGACGGAGAAAAGATAAGATTGCTAACCTCGATCGAGAAATAAAGAGGAGAAAGCTTAAGCTGCGTCTAGGACACCTTCTATATTTTGTTACGTGAGAAATTGAGCAGGATCATTCACTCAAACACCTTGAATGCATGCATAGGAAAAAATAAACTAGCACACCTCTCACACCTTCCACCAAGAAAAAAAGCAGTGGCGTCGTATTTATAGAGGCGGGATCATACATCGGTTTGTACTTATAACCGGAATGAAATTAAATGTGTGCCGACCACGTGGTGGCGTCAACCTTTAGTCCCGTGCCAGCTCGAACCGGAATGCGTGCCCGCATTAGTCCGGTTAGTGGCGAAACCAGGACTAATCTTTGTTAGGAGAGCGAACTGATACCCTGTTTTTCTATTAGTGGGCACCAGTAGAATTAAGCAATTACGGTTAACATGGGATCAAAGCCTCCACCTCTTCTCTTATATTATATATATATATATAGGTAAAATGACTGGTACACCTTGGTGTCCAGGCACCATACATGTATGTTTTGCTTTGAACCACACATACCTGAGAGTATATCACGTGAGTTACACATACCTAGATATCATATACCTAAGTTACACATATCTAGGTATCACATACCTAAGATGTTGCATACCTAAGGTGCGTATCCAGGATACGTGTTTATATATGCAACTTAGATGCATTATACCCTAGGTATGTGATACCTAGATATATATAACTTGCATAAGTATATTTTAGATATGTAAACCTTAGGTATGTGAAATTTAGGTATATCGTCTCGGTTATGTCTGAAATGCAGGTTTGGTGTTGGACACCATGGTGCTCCATATGGGCTCCCTGACACATACGGTACAGAATACAATCCGTATAGTGTGGCCAGTCTTAACAAATGGCACATACACATCCATTCTGAAATACTCCTGAAATAGACTTAATATCATGATGTGTGCGTCGACATTAATTTGATCACGCTTACGTATCAATATTTTCAGTTTGCCGTATAAAAGATATCTACCACAAGACATTTGAATGTGTCAAACATGTCTCAATCGACAGGTAGAAAAGAATTGCTGAAGTATTTTACTACGCCTGAAAAGGTGTCTATACATGAAGAAAGGGACCCTGGTACATATATACCAAGTTATTAAGTACATGACACATGTTTCACCATCCTCAACATAACATGACAAATCTACTAGTGGATATTGTATTACATTTTAGTGACCTCATTTCTTGCTTTTGTTTAAAAGGAAACAAACTTCACTTGTCATGTTTTTTATTTTCCTCATGGTAATGACACCAGCAGATTTGAATTGTTCACATAAACTTCGTCATATTCAAACAATTTGCATAGATATTGTGGATTGATTTAAGGAAACCAGATTCTTTAACCCTCTTGTTCCTCGTTTACATTTTGGTTTTTGGATGATCTAAGCGGCGGCTATATTGGTCAACCCATAACAGTTTTGTGCTAGAAATTAAAGGATAAGACCAAGAAGAAAGAAAATATGACTAGAAACATATAAAGGTGTGAAGCAAAAAAAAAAAGATTTTACACATTAGCATGAGTGTCCCAATTGACCACGAGTTCTCAAGACTGTAGTTGTAACAGTGCGAGCTTTTTGTGTCAAGTTGCTCTACACTGGCGGCAAAGGAGCACCGCTAGTAGCTCTTCAGGTACCATAGTATGCGACTTTTTTTTCTTCCAAGGTACTCTCTCCGTTTTATAATATAAGATGTTTATCTAGACATTTTTTAGTGTGTAGATTCACTCTAAACGTATACATTAAAAAAAGTCTAGATACATTATTCTTTTACAAAGTTAAAATATTTTATATTATGAAATGGAGCGAGTACTTATTAGTCCTGCTTTGTATCACACCTATTCCATTTCTGCATGCTTGCATCGCACCTGCCCCATGGTTTGCATAAATTAATTAGCACACATGAGTATTAGTTGAGTTAATTGAAATGTTAGGCGGCGTGGAGCTGGAAATTTCTTAGCAGCCAGAGTTGAGAGCGTGCCACAACCTCTTTCGCCTTTGCTAATTAAGTGTCATCTTTTTTGACTTAATTCAGATCCCATGGTGCATCCATCACTCGAAAGTAAAAGCATTGCGACTCTCTTTGGATGGTGCATGCTACTAGAAAGCAACTTTTGCGAAGCAACCATTTCTTATCCCTTCTTCCTCCACAAACTGCTTTCTACATGATTCCCGGATGGTATTCTTCTGAAAGAAAAGAAAAAAAAGGATCAGAATCTCCATGAAACCTATATATTGCCGTTCGAAAAGAAGCCCGCCTAACTCCCCCACCTCCATTTCATAGAAAGATCGAGAAACTAGTTCATTTGAAGTTTACAATGAAACTTGCCATCCATGGAACTATGACTTTATATATATGCTAATCTACCGGCATAATGTGCTAACCTAATCGATCTAAAATACTCTGAAGTTTCGTACTGATCAAAAGGCATGGCTAGTTCTTCTCCTAAAAAAAGGCCAATTAAGAAGTGGGATAGGTAATTAAAGGCAGCTAAGAAGAAAGCCATGTGGGTCAAGGCTTGTCTGAGCATCATAAACGTGCTTGGAAATATATCCAGTGGCCACTTTGGAATATGTTGTCAAAATGCTCTGTTTTGGAGAAACAGTATATGTACCTCTGACAGAATGGCCCCATGGTGTCTAGAATTTAGGCTAAAGCCAGTGGTATTTCCATTGTGGTGATGGTGACCTTCCAAGCGTACGTGCATGCACCTGTTGTTCTGACAATCCAGCCAACCAACCTCGTGTGATTTTATTCGATTCTTGGAAGGATAATCGAGTTGGACCGACGATGAAGTTGACAAAACGTGGGCTACTGATCGAGCTACAGAAGAAGATGGAGTTTTTTTCTTCTTCTTTTATTTATGCCAGAGAATACGAGCATGAAGGTGTTGGAGATAATACCTGCACCATCATATATTACTGTAGCTGAAACTGAATGTCTAGTAATAGTTGCTACTTGTCCGAAGAGAGTAACATTTGCAAAACGAGGATGCAGGTGATGCAGCTGTTGGAAATAATACCTGCACGAACGGAAACTTCACAATCAAGCTTCAGGTCTAAATTGTACTCACAAAGAAAAAGACCATACAGATCGATGTAGCGCAAAGGTATGTATATATGGTCATCTGATACACGTGACGTGAACAAACAAGAGATATTATCCTCATCCTCACAAAGGAAATTACACAACAGAGTTTCTTTTCTTAAAAAAAAATACACAGCAGAGAACAAGGACTGGGATTAGAAGAAGAAATGACCGGTGGAAGGACCCATTTGTAAGGAGAAAAGAAACGATCTGGGGCGAAAGAGAAAAACAGGGGGCATATCTGTACAATACCAGGGACCGGCGCGCAAAATCTCAAAAAAATTTGGACCATTTCTCGATTTGTGCGTGTCATCCTTGCGCAGGGGCCATGCTAATCTTCTCTGTATCGTTCCAATTTTATAGGATGTCCCCGAAGGGACGATGATGCTGCAACGGCGCAGCTTATAAACAGGTCGAAACGTCGCTAGCTTTCCGAGGTGGGACTAAACGATGGGTCTGTGCTGCATCCCGCACCCGCAAAGCACCACGAGCAGATACCACCGGACAGACAATGGGCCGTATCTACATGCCGGCTGGATCTTCCGCAGTCGGCCCAACTTAACAAAGCGAGCTGGAAACATACATACGGCCTGCTCAGCTGCTCCTGTCCTATTATGTTCCAGCGTTGTAGTAGTACTCCGTGTATTTTTTTCCTGGGCGATCAGTATCAAGATCACGGATGAACCAATTGAAATCCGTCCGGATACAATCCTTTGCTTAGCCAAATCAACTGCATTTCTCACGGATGGTATGGAGATTTAGAGCATCTCCACTCACCTACCCAGAAAGCTGATCCGGACGCCGAAAACTGGCTTAGTCGCGTATCCAAGGTCCTATTTTCGGCCGGATTTCGGCCATTTTTTGTAAATACCCGGTGAGCTCGAGAATTTCAGTGCGTCACGAAGCGCGGACTCAGCGATATCAGCGAAAAAATCAAAGCAGCGCGTGGACCCGCCGTGTCGGCTGACAGGCCGTCGTCGTCATCCCGGAACCACGGCGATCGCGGGCAATAATCGCCCGTCGCCGCGATGTCGCCGATTCTTGCGCCCGTCGTCGCCTCGTCTCATGACGGACGGTGATCACTAACTTCCCGTCGTTTCCATTTTTCCCGCCCTCGCCGCTACACCCCTCCCGCCCTCGCCCCCCTCTCGGCCTTTATAAGCCGTACTCCTCGCCGGAGACCTTCACTCTCTCACACCTCCCCCGACCCACAAGCCCAACTCCAGCGAGCTCTCACATTTCCCTTCTCTCGCCATAGCGGCGCTACCCAGCGGCAGCCTTCGTGACAACGGCGCGCCTCAAACTTATGTAAGGCGCGCTTTGTCTGGTAGTGCATGGCGCCTTCGCCGGACCGCGGATGCCTCGGGGTGGGCCAGCCGTGACATCAATCCCAAATGGCCGACCGGAGAGCTCTGCGTCTGATGTACAGAGTACATCGCGGCATGAACAACCGCCGAGCGATGAATCAAAGCGACCTCGTCTGGCGAACTTCTTGAGGCGGCGCCAGGCTTCGCCGCCACGAGGCCGTCGAGCGAAGTCCCGCCATAAAAAACTTCGGCGAAGCGCCCGGCGTTTGTGGAAGCGCGCAGACGGACGCTTCGCCGCCCGTCTTTGGACCACATCAACCAGGAACACTCCGGCTCGGCTTCCAGCGCAACCCGACACAAAATTGGCGTCTCCAGCATTTGGCGGCAGGAGGATGGCGACATGAGCTTCTCCTCACTCGCTTTGGTGTCCAGCTCTTCCGGCCGCGCCGCCTGCCAGCCGTGGAAGTGATGGCTATCTCGCCCAGCGCTCGCGCCCATGGACCTGCCTTGATATATCGTCATCGGCGAGCCGTCTGCTTACGCCTATGTAACAGCCTGCGCCTCGCCGTACAAGATAGAAGGCTCGGCCCGGCGAGGATCCGCCAAAGATGGCGCTGGAAGCGATCGCTCATAGCAGCGCTACCGCTTCGCCGCCGCTGCGCTGGTGAGCCCTCTCGCCGGACATCTGGAATGGTCCGGGGAGGAGGTAGAAAGCGAACATCGGCGCATCCTCGCTGGCCGAGGAAGCGCAGCCTTGGCGTCGGTATTGTCTGGGCATGAACTCGCTACCAAAGCGCCCGACTCTCGATCACGGGCGGCAGCGGCAGCGAGGCCGAGCCCGTCCTACCAGCCATGGAAATCTGGCGACCACAGCGGGCTCCGCGAACCAACCGAAACAGCAGCAGCAGCGGCGGCGAGATAGCTGACAACCGACCGACCCAGCCTACGTCGTTCTCGACAACTTTGCATGTAGAGGCGGCGAAGGCACCGTGACGCCTTTTAAGTTTACTATGTACTAGTTTCGTTTAAATTTGATGTAATCCGCCTATATTTCGCCCAACAATGAAAATACGCTAAATTTGATGAATTTTAGTTGAAGCTTGGGGCTCGGCGCGGATGCAGCGGGTGGGAGAATGCGTATCCAGGCTATATCGATTGAGTCCGGCGGTTCGGTGAACGAGTGGAGATGTCTTAGGTCCGGTTACCATTTTGTGAGGCAGGTCCGGCCAGGTATTTTGATTGTGACGGTGACCTCCGAGTAACCAGGTTCATGCACCTTTGCTTTTGACGAGCCAACCACCATTCCACGAGCTTATAAGGAGACTACCACCACCATTCCACGAGCCTCCACATTGAGCATTGTGGTCTGACGCCTGCATCATGTACACTACCACCACTAGTAAAAAGAAGTTATCGCTCGCAAATTCATTGTCTTCCATTTTTCGACAAACAAGTCATGAGTTTTTCAACCTATATCTCCACTTCAGTACCGATGGGAAAAACTGGATAAATGCTTCATATAGATATTTAAGAAATGAACATACCACGGACACATTGGTAAGCAAATTAAGAGGGAAAAGGAGACTTGAGCTTCTAATTAATCCAGATCACTGGATGCATGTTCTATGGTCAGATATGGGCTACTGGCACCAACAACTCTACCTGACCTAAAACAATGCATGACCCGCCACCAGATATGCAATTAGACAGTACAAATACTACTTGCTTATAACGCTACTTCTATCACAACACATGTGCTTGACTGCTTGATTGCTGGCACGAGTACACGACTCCAGGCCTATTTAACAGCTTGCTTCTGATACAGTAATCTGAGAAAGTTTATCCAAGGTTGAGATAAACCCTAGACCCCGCGAGGCAAAGCCGACCAAGTCACCTTCACAGAGAATAACGCAGAATCGGTCTTTATCTTTTGACCACTAAGCCCATGGTCGGCTGTCCTGAAGGAACAACAGCGTTCCATGAACAGGATGACTCCAGGCCAACCTTGAACTTCAACTCCATCCAAGAGTGTTTCACTACAGCAACCACAGCCCTCTTAAAGCATCTTGACTCACCAATGACACAATCGAAGAGTAGGATTTCTTCCTTGCATCCACTGGTAAAACAACCAAGACGCAAACTGAAACTGCTTTGCACTTCCGATATGGCGACTTCTATAGTCGCCTCAAGCACACGTTCAAGATGTGCTAGTGCTATGTCAATCGCGCCACAATCGCCATGGATGCGTTTTGTGAGTGCGTGACAGTCTGATGTGTCCATGTCCCCAAAGATTGAGGCACCGTCGATCAGCTGTAGATCATTCTTTTCTTCTTCACCTGTCTTGATCCTCATGTCATATTCAATTGCAACATCGCACAGAAAATCTATCCCGTGCTTAGGGCCAGTCATGTTGATGAGAGAACCCTGCAAATTATTATTACTCAGTAGCTCTTCATATAAAGTAAGAAATATCTAGTTAAATACTTCCATTATGGTGTTTCAATTGTGACAATGTTTACTTAAAAGATATGTTGCAATCGGTGTAACAACATCTTTGACATCTATCAAACTGAATGATTACAGAGTGCATAACGGTGTTAGAGAGGGAGAATTCACTCCCTCAATTTATTTACTTTTGTACCAAATCCCAAATATTTAGTTGCATAAACTCATTTATATGAAAAGAAAGGAAAGAAATGTATTGATGGGATAATTCATGCCATGCATCTTCATATGCCTATAAACAAAACAAAAAAAATCAATTGTACACTCATAATTTAGAACTGTTTTCATAGTACATCATCATTTCACAGTATAAAGCTTGTTGTAGTAGTAATTTATAAAATCTATAAAGTATTATACTGCTGCTTTTAGACAGACTAACCATGGAATCATTTCCTTGTAGTAAGCCACCGAGTATCCATAGTCCAATCTCATCAGTGCTATGGATGTGATATTGTAAAATAAGAAAGTAATTTAAAACAACGAATAAGTCGGAAACACCCTCATAAAGTATCAGGTTCGTCTGCATAACACCCTCAAGTATAACATTGTGTATTTGATCTCCAAAGTATACCAAATTTTCTAAACACTAAACAACGTAACAGGCCATGTGGGCAAAAACCATGTACTAACTGGCACCAGGGGTTGAAGACGGTAGTGAATACTTTATGGGGCCGAATACCTTGTTCTATACTTCAGCGGGATAAGTAGACAAACAACCTCGGGTGAGTTAGATAGACTAATTCCCTGAGAAAATTGCAGATAAGTATGGGTGTGCACCTGCTTCACGATGATGGGATCATCCCTGATAATATTGACGACATAATTAAGCAATGGATCCAACATATCCCGCACTGCTATGTATCCATACAACTGTACTAACCCACCAACAGGATTTTAAGCCAACTTCACTGAGAAAATTTGGAACATGCGTCTCGATTTATGATGCAGGCATTGGTCATTGAGGAAGAAGCAATTTGGGGGTTCTGTCAACATCATTGCCTCCAAACAAGCTTCATAAAGGTACAAAGTAATATGGTGATTGGAATTAACATACTAGTAAACAAATACTTGTGATACAAAAGGTAAACATACTGCTTGAGAATTCCATGGCCCTATTCTTTTTCATCTTAGTGGAAACTATCTATGTTCTTTTTACTAGAAATTTTGCTCCCTCAAAAAGTTCTTTGAGAAAAACACACAAAAAAGCGAGTAATATTGAATCACCTCAGAAAGGAAAAAAGTCCATTTTACTCTGCCAAAAAAAATCATGACATCCCAAAGTACTTCCACGTTCAATCTACGCCAAGAACTGCTAAAACAGGTCATTTCACCGTTTGGTGAATATTTTCTTTTGTTTCTCTTCCTAGAAGTCCTCTTCTAAGTTATTTTTTCTGATGGTAGATACATCATATACTCTCAGTTACAAAAAAAAAAATCATAATATTACATGACTATTTGCCGACGTACATCATTTTAGCACGTAGAATACAAAAATACATGCTAAAAGAATAAGCATAGAGCATGATGCCATTAAACAGTTATAGACCTGTTTAGCACTAAAACAATCAACATAAACAAGTATGAGGAGTGAATTGAACCCATTTAAGTAAAACGAAACGACGAGGAAATAGCATAGGGAGATCTGCCAATCGAAAACTTTTGGTGGAGATAAAATACCCAATGAAACACACAGTTAAGAAAACTGCTAATAGCACGAGCTGCAATTCACTTAAGGCATGTTGTATTACTCACTCCAGTTTCCAGATATTGGAAGGTTTTGATATTCACACGGCCTTCTGTACTTTCAATATAATTTCAGAACCTAGTACAAATTTAAAGTACGTATTGAGACAGATCTGTCGACATCCATATATGATATATGCAGTCAACATATTTTTCAAATTACAACTTATCAAACTTTTAAATGTTTGACCACAACCTTGTCCAAAAGGTCAAGTTCATGGGAACTGGAGGGAGTAAAACAAATATAGGAAAAGAGGTGTCGATCACTTACTCTCATTACGGTCTTCAATACGGTAGTCCTCTTTCCATGCATGTGTGCGCTTGTATATAGAACCGTCACGGTGGCTGCTTTTTGGAAGTATAAGCAAAGGGGTAAAACTGGCGTCAGAGAGGATATGAGCCGTCTTTGCGTACCAATTGTCAAAGTATTCGCCATCACTGATCACAATTTCCTCCGGATGACCAGAGACGTCCACAGGTTTTCCCCCTGTATCAACATCTGTAGCCTCCAACGCCGTCCTACAAGCATTTTCATCAACATATATAACATCCATGGTTTTTCTCATATCTTCTTCACCAGGGGCTTTAAACTCATCTAAGCATGAAATGGATTTTTATATTCTTTCGGTCGTATTTCTCTGTTTTGGTAGTAATATGGCCTTATGAAAGTATTTTTCCCATTTGCCTTCAAAAATCAACATAAAAAGTGTAAAGTAAAAAACCCATATTTTGCCAGAATCCAAAACCAAAACAATACTAGAATACAACTGAATGCGCAAATTTCAGCATCAGAGCAAGAAACACACCGATGAGCACGACGGACAGGTGGATTGGTAGATTCCATGGGTGAGAAAACTCGTCCCGCTAGCGTTGGCGGCCAGCAGTGATGCGAAGCAGAAGCCATGAAGGATAGGAGTGGTCGCGAACGAGAGCATAGGCTGTGCATCAGAGTAGAAGAGGTGGCAACGTCAGGGCGTGGGAGGAACGAAGAATCGACAATCGACCGGAGGATTCAGATTTGCATCTGAGCTGCTCAAGTCTCGGGCGCGTCTGACCGACGGGGAGACAGATCCAGCGGCGGCGCGGGCCCGTGGTTCGACGCGTCCGAGGTGCAGGGGTGGGCGGGTGGCCCTGCTGAGAGTAAACGGCACAGGATCATCCGCGCGTGCTGCTGCGTCCAAACCTTGGCGCATCTAGTGTGGATTTTGACCCGGTGAGCGTTGCAGGAACCCTCGCTCGTTTTCCTGTCGCATTTGCTCCAGCAGTTTTACCATAGCGGTGCTGACTTATTGTTCGACCTGTTTTTTTAGGGTTCAAGGATTCGACGGTAGTGCATCTGCTGCGCATAATCGATGCGTATAGCATGTATGATTTGATGTAAGATGTACTAGTTTGGTACATTCATGGGTTAGTTCAGTTCTGGGTCACACTAGACAGTAGGTTTATGATTTTTTTCGGGGTAATTATATTGTAGTGGCTCTGTTTGTTATGCCGTATTACCACACTATATGGATGCTTGTGCTCGATGTTTTTGGGTAGATCTTTTACCCTAACTTCGACGAGCAAAAGCTAACCTGAACCTTTAAGTATCAACATCGTCCATTGACAAAGTATTCCTCCATTTTATTTAGTTCATGTTCTAGATTTAGTCAAGATCAAACTTTAAAGATCAAACTTTAAAGAATATAAGAGAAAATATCAACATCCATACAATGAAATATATATAATAAAAAATACTTCTAGAGTATTTGAGGGGATGAAAATGGATTGTTTCGTATTCCGGAATTTTCATGATAGGTCGTTTACTAGGCCGGATTTGGAGGGGATAATTCCAGAATATCCCCACAAATCCCCTCCACACTAGTGTATTTTTGGCTAGATTCAAAACTCTTCATCATGATAGAGTATTTTTGGGGAAGTGTATTTGAGGGGATTGAAGAATATTGGGTGAACACCAAATACCCGCATATCCCCACATCTTTTGAGGATAAAAATATCGAAGAAGTAAATAAGCCCTCAAGGGGGATTGAACCCATTACACCAGCTTAGCATCAAGGATTCAGAGGCAGGAGTATTACATTGAGTAGACCACATTTATTCTCCTCGATGCAGCGGCGGAAGACAACCATAATGGGTTTGTCCACATTGTTGGAAATTATAGCATCGCTTCCACGAGATGGCACATTAGAGAGTTGATTGCTCGAAGTTGTGGGAGAGGGAGGCCTAGAGCTTGTGGACGCAAGTTATTGTAGCTTGTCCATCTCGAGGGAAGAACATGTCCCAAACATGTTGAGCCCTGACATAATTGACTAGAAGGTAATCGGTGTCTTTGGCTTGATCGCAGGATGGGCAGGATGCCGAGGTCGTGAGTTGATGAAAGCGTCGGTCATTTGTGGGAAGACGGTGGCGCATAACAAGTTGAAGATCTGGCACTTTAGAGGTGCGACATTACCCCAAACCTTCGAATCGTGTTCATCAACCGGTAGATGCATGAAATAATTTGATATAGAAGCTTTTGTTCGAGAGGCTTGATGTCTACGCACTTCTATTCTTGTAGACACTTGTTGTACCTCCAAGTGCAGAGGTTTGTAGAACAACAACAAGTTTCCCTTAAGTGGATTACCCAAGGTTTATCGAATTCAGGGAGGAAGTGGTCAAAGGTATCCCTCTCAAGCAACCCTGCAATCAAGATACAAGAAGTCTCTTGTGTCCCCAACACACCCAATACACTTGTCAGGTGTATAGGTGCACTAGTTCGGCGAAGAGATAGTGAAATACAATTGGTATGGATGATTATAAGTGGTAACGATGCCAAAAAAGAGCTTCTAGCGGGGAGGAAAAGACTAAAGGAAAAAAGATGGAAGCAAGCAAACATGCAACAGATCTAGTTGTAAACGATGTTTCAACATTTAGGAACAAGGCCTAGGGATCATACTTTCACTAGTGAACACTCTTAATAAATATCTTCTCTTTATGATACTACCCTGAACTACTCTCCGGTTGGACACTTGAAAGGATCGTATGGGCACCTAGAGGGGGGGGTGAATAGGTGCTACTTCAAAATTTCTTGTTTTTTCAAATTAGGGTTTGACAATAAGGTAAATTCTCTAGATAATGCAACTAAGGTGAATTTACCTATATGACAAATATACAATAGCTAACACAATACTAAGCAAGAACAAGTAAGTAAAGTGCGGTAAATGATAGAAGTAACCAAAGAGGTGGAGGCGGAGACACAAGGATTTGTTTCCCGTAGTTCCTTCCTTTTGAGGGGAAGTACGTCTACGTTTGGAGAGGGGGTGGTTTCAAACCACCAACGCCACGAGAGGCCTCCCTTGTTCTCCGATGAATCTCACCCCAATGGGATCGATCCAACTTCCACTATATCGGCAACCTTCAAGGTGGAAGCCGACACCTTTACAAGTTTGGGGCACACATCCACAACTTAATTGGAGGCTCCCAAATACAAGCAAGCTGTCAAGACAATCAAAGACAAGCTTGTAAGAAACAAATCAAAGTTAGGGTTTCCAATGAAACACTAGAGCTTGGGGGCCCTCAAGTGAATGAGGGGGAAATGAAAATCTCTCTTGGTGAAGCTGTAGATCAAGGCCTCCTCCTTCGATTCTCCAAAGATCAATGACTTTGGATGGTTGGATGGAGAGATCTTGTAGATTTGGTGGATCTAATGGAGTTGGTGTTCTTGAGCAGCTCGAGCAACTGGAGGAAGAAGATAAGGGCCCGGAGATTCCGGTCAATCTCCGGACCAGCCTCCAGACCGCCCATCTGAATGACCCAGGCCATCCATGACCCAGCAAGACCGGAGACTCCGGTCTTTCAACACCGGAGACTCCGGACTGAGCTACCACCGGAGACTCCGGGGTATCCTCCGGAGCGGGCTCCGGACCCCCAATCAGAATGTCTCAGCCTAGATCCTGAAGTCACCACCGGAGACAGATCCGGAAACTCCGGATCACACCGGAGACTACGGTCTTGGTAGACCGGAGACTCCGGTCTGGAGTTTCCAGAATTGTGTCACATGAGTAGGGACTTTTCCCAAGTGTGAGGGTGCTTTTCACATATCATAATACCAACCTGGAGATAGTGACAAACTGTAAAATGATCTACTTGTTGTTAATGAACACCAAAAGTGATTATGACAATAAATGCCCTTTCAATCTCCCCCTTTTTGGTGTTCGATGACAACAAGTGATTTGCATGGAATAAAAATATATATGGGGCTCCCTTGACTATGTGCAATAAGATAATTAAGTAAATCATGTAAGGTAGATAGTGTCAATGATAACACACATAAATCTCACATGAGTTAAAATAGATAGTGCACACAAGCACATAGTCACACACATGAACAACCAATAACACACATGAAGTTCAAAGTTCGAATATGGCAAATAAAAGCAGACAGTAGCAAATCCAAAGCCCCAAACCCATGCAAAACGATGAGAATGTCTTCTCCCCCTTTGGCATCGAAACGCCGAAAAAGGGAAAAGACCTAAGCTAGCGCCCCAATAACTCAGTAATCATCGTCATCCTCGGCATCCTCATCCTCATCCTGGTCATCACCACCCTCATCATAGTCATCATCATCGTCTTCAGGAACAACAGGCCCTTTGTCGTGAGGGCGAGAAGAGGAGGTACCCTGGTACCCAAAACCGGAGGTGACATCAGCAAATGTCTTCCAATCAACCAGACTATCCTGTTGGGCATTCTATGCCCCAAATGAGAGTGTGTGATCAGACTCTGTGGACTGATGAGACCCATGCTCATCATTGTATTCATCCTCACCTTACTCGTTATCCCCTTCACCTTGTTCCTTGATCTGCTTGAGGAGCTTCTCAATGGGACGGTTGCTTTGGTAGGATGCAGCTGCTGCTTACGGATGTCAACGTTCATGCAAGAAAGGGTCCTCTCCCAAAAGCTGGCCTTCTTGACCCTCTCATGCACATAGTCGCGAGTCATAGTAGGCATAGGGGCATTGGAGGCATTCTTCCTCCAAACTCTAGGCGGGGAGGGAGCCCTCTCAGTCTCAATCTCCTCATCATCATCCCCATAGCGACGCCTCGGAGCAGGCCCCATACGCCCCTTCTGCTGCAGTGAGACCATAGCGTGATCAGTGAGGTGTGGTGGTATGCCAAGTGTAGAATCATGCTCCTGGGAGTTTATGAGCCTCATAACCAAGGGTGCATGTGGAGGAGATTTCTTGTAAAGAATAGCATGGAACATCTCCTCGAAAATAAAATCCACCACATCAATAGGTGCAGCATCTGCCTCTGGTCCAACATTGTAGATCCGGTGAGTGTGGTATAGAAGGTTGACAAGCCCACCCCTAACCGCATCATCATTCCCAGCACTAGGTGCAATGGTATGACGAAAAATCCTTAGCATAAGGTTGTAGAGAGTCTTGAGTCCCTTGGACCCTCCCACAACACCCTCGTCATACAGAGGCGCCAGCTTCAACTTGTTCTCACCCAGAGCTGCAGAGTGCATACGCAGCCCAACGGGAGTGGATACTCCATGAAAGATCTTAAAGATGACGTTGGCAAAGTCATGGAATGTAGATGTGCAGCGAGTGGTACTGGACATCCAAACCATAGTCTTGTCTTGATCAGACCCAAACACAACTGTGGCATAGAACTGATGTACAAGGTGGACATTGTAGTCTTCACGCAGCTCCATCAAGTTATACAGTCCCAACTTCTCACAGATCCACAAAGCATCATTGAAGTAGGGGCTGAGGCGCATCTGCTCAACACTCATGAACTTCTGAGGGCAGACCGGTGATTTGGTGAGCACACCATACACATCCTTCATGAACACAACATGTTCCTTCCTCCAGAAACAAGGGTCATCACTAGTATGAGGCAGCATATAGAAATCTGTCTTTCTCAACTCACGGTACTCCTTTTTTGACATTTTGGCCAAGGATTGAAGGTTGTCATATTTGGCCTTCTTGGCACGGTCCTCTCGTTCAGCCCTCTCTTGGTCCCTCTTCAAATAGGCTGCATCACGTGCCAACTGTTTGCAGTTGGAAGGAGGCACAATAAACTGACCCTGAGCTTCATCATAGCGAGGATTGCCCCTTTGGGACTTGGCCTTGGTACGATGAGGACGACTAGAACCATCACCTGTGAACAGCAGTGAGGGAGATAGCATGGAGATGAGTATATATGTCCCAACAATGTAGTACAAGAACTTTGATGCATTTCTGGTCTGTTTGATTCATCCACCACTGGAGTCTCCGCACCTCATACCGAAGTCTCTGGCTCAGACCGGAGTCTCCGGTCCTGGAGACCGGAGTCTCCGGCCCTAAGTCTGAAATCTCCGGTCGAGAGGCTCGGGAATGTGGTGTGGAGACGCTGGTGAGGTTGAATCTAATAAATCGAGCAATGTAACAAGGCTAAAGTACTAAAGTGCACGCAAACAAGTGATTCCAATGGACAAATCAACACCAATCCTCAAAAATACATCTAGGGATGAACCCTAGGAGAAAAAGGAGAGGAGAGGTACCAGATCTTTCCATGGGATCAATTCCTCCAGTGGGAATGACCCAATGGAGGAGAGGAGAGGGTTGGCCGGCGGCACGGCAGATCCCGGGGGCTTCTTAACCTCCGGGGAGGAGTTTTGGAAGAGGAGGCGACGAGTTTGGAGGAAGGGGACGGGGTGAAGAATGAGGAACTGCTGTACCAGTTCACCCCGCCCCCTTTCTTTAAGTGGCAGAAACCGTCTGGACCGGAGACTCTGGTCTACACCGGAGACTCCGGTGCATGTACACCGGAGACTCCGGTCCTCCTTGACCAAAAGCTCCAGGATGGGTGTTTGGGAACATATATGAGAGATAGACAGGTTTAAGGTAGGGAAAAGGCTTGGGTTGAGACATCAAACTGCGAAGAACCAACAAGAGCCATATGAATTCATAAAAATATTCAAAAAAGCTCCAAGAGACTAAAATCAAGCGAATGACAAACATGAGTAAGCGCCAACCTCTCAAGTTTGAGAGGGCGATGGCCTTGGCCACCATATTTGAGTATACTCGGCTTGGCACCACGAAGATATATCTTGGGTCCATTACCGGAACTCATCATTAAGCTCACATATCACAAAATGATATTAAGAGGAATGATATTGATTGCTTTGGGCATAATGGGGGGAGGGATGGTCCAATCAATTAGGACCGCACTCCCCCTATATCCATGCCTACACCTAAACCAAATATGGGTCGAAACATAGGTGAGAATGCAAGAGAATCAAGTCAAGCTCCTTGAATCTACGACATTTAGTTCATTCCTCAAATAGCAAAACCTTGCTTCATCAAGTGGCTTCGTGAAGATATCGGCAAGTTGATCTTTGGTTGACACATATGATAGATCAATATCACCTCGAGCAACATGATCTCTAATGAAGTGATGGCGAATATCAATATGCTTTGTCCTTGTGTGATCCACCGGGTTGTAGGTAATCTTGATGGCACTTTCATTGTCACATAGAAGAGGCACTTTGTCACAATGGACACCATATTCCGTTAAAGTTTGCCTCATCCATAGCAATTGGGTAAGACTAGCATATGCCACATACCGGCTTGGTGAGAGAGATATACAATTTTGCTTCTTAGAAGACCAACATACCAAGGACCTACCAAGGAATTGGCACGCCCCGTATGTTGATTTTGTATCATCCTTATCACCCCTAATCCGAATCATATCCACAAAGAGCAAATGTTGATCCTCGAGGATACCAAATACCATAAAATGGGGTATGAACTAAATATCGAAAGATTCTCTTGACCGCCATTAAATGGCTTTCTTTAGGAGCCGCTTGATATCTTGAACACACACCTACACTTGACACAATATCGGGTCTAGATTCACAAAGGTAAAGCAAAGAACCAATCATAGACCGGTATACCTTTTGATCCACATCTTTACCATTTGGATTTTGTTCTAGATGAGTCTTTGTAGCCATGGGAGTAGGAGCTCCATTCAAATCTTGCATTTTGAATCTCTTGAGCATATCTTGAGTATACTTGGCTTGATTGAAGAATGTCCCTCCTCTAACTTGCTTGATATCAAAACCAAGAAATACTCTCAACTCCCCCATCAAGGACATCCGGAACCTACTAGACATAAGCTTTGAGAATTCATCATTAAAAGCTTTGTTAGATGAGCCAAAGATAATATCATCAACATATATTTGGAATACAAAAAGCTCCCCATTGACTAGAGTTGTCACTATGATCATCATGTTGAGGGTCCACATCTTGTCTTTGGCTTGAGTCATTTCCCTCCTCGGTGGATGGAGCTTGTTGATGTTGTGAAGATGAGGGCTCCACTTGAGTGGAGCATAGTTCTTCTCGATCCGCCATAAGGGGTTCCTCAAAGGGGCGGATTTATCCCACACCCATTCTTCCTATGGCATCCTGAGGCATTTCATCATCTGCATCACAAGCATCAACACGCCCCCTTGGGGACCATCATATTCTTAGAAGGTCACACTACAAGATTCTATGACGGCTCCGGAGAGCTTATCATAGATTCTATAACTGTGAGATGCGAGACCATAGCCAACAAAAATACCCTCTAATGCTTTAGACTCAAATTTGGACAAACGAACACCTTTTATGAGATAGAAACACTTACAACCGAACACCCGGAAGTAAGATATGTTGGGCTTGTTACCGATAAGTATTTCATATGGAGTCTTGTTGATTTCTTTGCAGAGGTAGAGCCAGTTTGAAGCATGGCAAGCGGCGGAGATGGCTTCGGCCCAAAAGTTGTATGGAGATTTAAACTCCGCCAACATGGTCCTAGCCATCTCAATAAGAGTCCAGTTCTTCCTTTCGGCCACACCATTTTGTTGAGGGGTGTATGCAGCGGAATATTGATGTTTTATCCCCTCATCACTAAGGAAATCATTCAAGGTGTAGTTCTTGAACTCGGTGCCGTTGTTGCTTCTTATAATCAACACGGGAACACTGTATTGTCGTTGAACCAAGTTGATGAAGTCGATGAAGGTATTTTGGGTCTCACTCTTCAACTTGAAGAAATAAACCCAAGAGTATCTTGAAAAGTCATCAACAATCACCAAGCAATATTTCTTCCCACCAAGACTTGCATGAGATGGAGGACCAAAGAGGTCCACATGGAGGAGCTCCAAGATCTTGGTTGACTTGATGCGGTTCTTAGGCTTGTGAGGATCATCATGCATCTTCCCTAGAACACATGCCCTGCAAACACGATCTTTGGCAAAGGAAACATTTTATTTTAGTCCAACAATATGGCCCTCCTTATGGAGACTTTGCAAAGTTCTCATATTGACACGGGCTAGTCGGCGATGCCATAACCAACCCACATCATCCTTTCCGAATAAGCACATCGCACTTGTAGTGGCTTGCCCCAAAAAGTCCACCACATACAAGACATGTTCGACACCCAACGAAAGCGACCTTGAGAGACTTGCTCCACATGAGGACCACAATATCATCATCTATAAATACGACAAAGCCCATCTTTCCAAGAGCACAGACTGAAAGTAAATTGTAACCAAGGGTCTCAACAAGCACGACGTTCACGAGTGTAATGTCGTGAGCAACCACTACCTTGCTGAAACCCATTACCTTAGACTTTGACTTGTCGGCATATGTAACAGATATTTGATCATCATTTGGCCTTAGATCTTGGACAATAGAAGAGCTTCCGGTCATATGACTTGTGCAACCACTATCAAGCACCCACTTTGACCCTCCGGAAGCATACGTCTACAAAAGATCAAGATAATTTTTAGGTACCCATTTTTCAATGGGTCCTATTTTGTTAGCAACAAGGGTCTTGGGAACCCAAATAGACCAAGCAATATAACCATCATATGGTCCAACATATTGTGCATACACATCACCATAATCACTCATTAGAACATAGTGAGGGTTAGCACTTCCCGCAAATTCATCATGAGACATAGTTTTACCACTTGTGGTCTTACTATCCACAATGGCCTTGTTGGTCTCTTGTGTGGGCTTGGCCTTCTTCTTCTTGTTCTTCTTCTTCTTAGTTTTGGAGACAAAACCAATGCCCCCTTTATCACCACTAGGCCTTTGCTTACTCAAAAGATCATCAATGGACTTGTTGCCTTGTGGAAATGTGGCCTTAGCTAGATCCCCCTTCAACCTAGCATTCTCTTCAAGAATAGTTGTACTACTAGATGGAATGAAGTTACTAGGTGAAGGAATATTGGCCAATTGAGTTTGCGTTTCATGGGACTTTGTGAGTGACAAGAGTTCACTTTCCAAATCCTTGTGAGCCTTGTTAAGCAAACTAAAGTCCTCAGCAAGTTTTTCATGAACCACACTAAACTCAATCTTGTCCTTTTTAGCCCTTTTGTATTTAGCAATAACATGATCACGCTCTTTGATGAGTTTATTCACAATAATGTCATTGGCCTCATCAAGCCCTTCAAGTTTTAACTCCAGTGACATCCTAGTTTCTTGTTCTTCTTCTAGAGCATTGTTTAAAGCCTCTAGCTCAATCATGTGTTCATGCCCAAGTTTACATCTTATATCTAGGAGCTCTTGTGTGTGGGAAAGTTGATCTAAGATGTTACCAAAATGTATCTTAGAATCCCCTTGTAGGTTAGTCATAAACTAATCGAAAGCAATTAATTCCATTTTAACATCAAGATACATCTCATCATCAATTTCATCATTAGCTAAAGGAGTGGAGTGAGATGATGAGGATACCTGCTCCTCTTGCCATAAGGCAAGTGACGTTCTTGACGGATAATTCTCATTTGGCGAATCAAGAGTGAGAATGTCGGAGTAGAAATAGTGGCTAGAGCCGCCACACCATTAGGAGTTTCCTCTTCCTCATCTTCATCATCTTCATTGTCGGAGGAGTATTCTTCATGAGTGATCAAGACAATTTCTCCCGACTTCGTGTTGATGGGATTCTTCTTGATGAAGGGTTTCTTGTAAGGTGCTTTGAGAGTCCTCTTCAACACAAGCTTACCCCCATGATCTTCTCTCTTCTCATAGGGGCAACGTGCCACAAAGTGATAGCGGTCACCACAATTGAAGCAAGTTCTCAATCTAGTAGTATTTTATCTTTTCCCATTTGGGTTGCTTCTTCGTTGCATTTCCATCTTGGCCTTGGCGGGATTCTTCCAGAAGTTCTTTGCATAGAAGGCCATATATTGACTATGAGCAATCTTGACTTCATCGGGGTGGTCCATGGAGAGGCCTTCATCACTATCATATTCATCCCCATGGTCCACAACTATGGCCTTCAAAGCAACATTGACAACATTGCTCATACCAAGGGCACGAGCACGGGCATCTTTGGCATTCTTATGCAACTTTGAAAGCGGCCATATCTTGCATAACTTCATTGGAGGTAATGAGATGGTAGTTGTGTCTTCCTTGAAGTCTCTTCAAGTCGGTGGGCTCAAAGGCCATGAGTGCACTCACATATTTGCTTTTTATCCACGCATCATCCACATGTGAGGCACCCACGTTTCTAAAAGCGGTGGCGGTGGTCTTGAGCCTTCGGTACATGTCCTCATGATCTTCACCTTCCATCATGTAGAAGCCTTCGGCTTCATTGCTTAGAGCATCATACTGATTCCTCCTCATACTCTCATTTCCAACAAAAAATACAGTGAGGGCATCCCAAGCTTCCTTGGCAATGCTAAAGTGCTCAATGTGTGGATAATCCTTTGTACCCAATCCTTGTTGAATCATATGCAAGGCAGTGGCATTGAGTTGACTATTGACAACCTCTCTTCTTGTCAAGTTGTTTGGATCCCCAATAAAGAGTCCATGCTCGATGATGTTCCATAGTTCAATGCAAGAGCCTGATATGAGTTCTCATTAGTGATTGCCATTGAGCAAAAGTAGCAGATTCTTCAAGCTTAGGTGGGTCACCTCTATTGTATACATGAGGGTGAGGGATAGGAGGGTCGGGAGAGTACCATGAATCACGATGCTCACCCTTCCCCCCATCATTTTGTGTGGAGGAATTAGTGTTGTCTTGTTTACCCCTTAACGTCATATCCTCGGGGGATACCAGAGTATTCCATTTAGGTAAAACGGATGGAGGATCCTCTTGAGGAGAGGGGGATGATGAGCCATCTTTGTCTTTAAGAAGTTGCTCAAGCATCTTCTTGACTTCGTTGACCAAGGAAGAGCTCAATCTTGTTTCCAAGTTTTTGAGATCTTCCATGGTCACCGTGGTAGGCTCACCATCACCATACCCTTCGCGGCTACCCATATTATCTTAGGCGGTAAAGCCCAATTAAAAAGCCAAGGCTCTGATACCAATTGAAAGGATCGTATGGGCACCTAGAGGGGGGGTGAATAGGTTCTACTTCAAAATTTCTTCTTTTTTCAAATTAGGGTTTGACAATAAGGTAAATTCTCTAGATAATGCAACTAAGGTGAATTTACCTATATGACAAATATACAATAGCTAACACAATACTAAGCAAGAACAAGTAAGTAAAGTGCGGTAAAGGATAGAAGTAACCAAAGAGGTGGACACAGAGACACAAGGATTTGTTTCCCGTAGTTCCTTCCTTTTAAGGGGAAGTACGTCGACGTTTGGAGAGGGGGTGGTTTCAAACCACCAACGCCACGAGAGGCCTCCCTTGTTCTCTGATGAATCTCACCCCAACGGGATCGATCCAACTTCCACTATATCGTCAACCTTCAAGGTGGAAGCCGGCACCTTTACAAGTTTGGGGCACACATCCACAACTTAATTGGAGGCTCCCAAATACAAGCAAGCTGTCAAGACAATCAAAGACAAGCTTGTAAGAACCAAATCAAAGTTAGGGTTTCCAATGAAACACTAGAGCTTGGGGGCCCTCAAGTGAATGAGGGGGAAATGAAAATCTCTCTTGGTGAAGCTGCAGATCAAGGCCTCCTCCTTCGATTCTCCAAAGATCAATGACTTTGGATGGTTGGATGGAGAGATCTTGTAGATTTGGTGGCTCTAATGGAGTTGGTGTTCTTGAGCAGCTCGAGCAACTGGAGGAAGAAGATAAGGACCCCTTTTTATAGGAAGCTCCCTCCACGAATCGCTTTCTCGACTGTGTAGAAAAGTCACACCGAGACTCCGGCCTACACCGAGATTCCGACCAATCTGGACCAGCCTCCAGACCACCATCCAATGACCCAGCCATCCATGACCCAGCAAGACCGGAGACTCCGGTCTTTCAACACCGAAGACTCCGGACTGAGCTACCACCGGAGACTCCGGGGTATCCTCCGGAGCAGGCTCCGGACCCCCAATTAGAATGTCCCAGCCCAGATCCTGAAGTCACCACCGGAGACAGATCCGGAATCTCCGGATCACACCGGAGACTCCGGTCTTGGCAGACCGGAGACTCCTGTAACATCCCAGGATTAGCACCTAGAAATAAAGAGGACACAGGGTTGTGCATTGCATTCATGCATAAGAAAATCCGGGAATTTTTTTGCGCAAAACTAAAAGAGTCAGAGAGGATCAAGATCTCTCTTGTTCGATGGAAACACCAGACAAAAGGATGGATTTCGACATGACCTCTATTGTACTTTTGTGTTTGAGGGGAAGGAAATTCAAATTTGAATATTCAATTGGTGAATTTGAATTCTAAAAGAATTTGAAATGGAATAATAATTGGAAAGTAAATTTTAATAATAAATAAAAGGTGAACTCTTATTTATGATTAAGCTACAGTATTTACAATTATCTAAGTATACAATATAATTGAAAATTCAAACACAAAAGGAAAAAGATTTACAATAAGAATTGAGTTCATAATTATAAACAAGATATGAATATTACAAGCAGATATAAATACTACATTATCTTTGCAAATATATTATAAAGAAAAAAAACTAGTAAATTTTATTGAATAAAATTAACAATACAATATTCTTTACAAAAGAAGAATGAATAAATAGAAATAATTCTTTTACAATGCTTTACATTTCACAAAAGAAAATGGTAGATTACAAAAGAATAAAGAAAAACACTTAAAACTAAATTCATCTTCATTATCTTTATCTTCTAAATCCTCTCTTCTTACTCCTGATCTTATACCTGCAAACAAAAAATAACAAAACAGTAAGTGTGAAAAGGGGATTGCTCTGAGAATGAACAGTGTAATGCACTGTAATCATTTCATCGTTGAGCTTATAATAAAAGGGGCAAATTTCACCAAATAAGATAGAGTCTGTTCTTATCAGATTAAGCCTCAGAACACCCTCATTGGCCAGGGGAAATTTTCACCAAAGGCAAATAAAAGTGCAGGTGGTAAACATCAGGTTTTTACCTGATCTGATCCACACTTTCTAAGTTATAGTTCTTGTAACTTGAACCAGAGAAGGGCCACAAGTAAGCAGCTCACACCTTTGCAGCAGTCTTGTCAACACCAGGAGCCTCACAGGAAGTACAAAAGGAAGAGCACAGTCGTAATAGCTCATCTAGAGGCTGATACACATCTCTCCACAACACATCAGCACATCACACCAACTCATAAGCCTACATCACATTGGTTCCTGGCAGATTTCCACCAGATCACACAATCTTTCATCACAAGAAGACCAAACAGATCCATAACAAGATGATGGCTTAATGGAGGGGAAAGTTTAGAAGGACAGAAAAGAGACTTAGGAGCCAAGAGGAGCAAGATTTTTTCCAGGAAAAGCAGGACAAGGACAAAGGGGGGGGCATGCTAGCAGTAGCATGAGTTGTAGCTGATCAAGATCTACAACAGATCATCGGCCAATCACCAAAAGTAGGTAACAACCATCAGAAATACACAAATGATCATGTAGCATTCATTCTCATATTTGGATAAAGATCTGGGGCTACAAGGGATACAATATTAATTAACTAAACCCATCTACCCTTCCACTAGAAAATTATCTAGGAGGATTGGATGGGGAGATACTCCCAGAATTACATGGAAATGCCATGTCAGGTTCATCACAGAATATTAAAGCCAACAAATCATATCTGTTTTTATTCCAAAGGATTTGGCCTCAGCCTGTATGCATCATTGGCTGGGTCAAGACTTTGTTCCACCAAAACATTAACCATAGCAACTGATCTTAGTCAGGAAAATAACATCCATGCACTATTCAGCTTTAGACCAGCATCATTAGCTTATTATCTACTTTTTACTAGATAAACATACCCCAGCTGCTAGGCTACAAGGCACATTCGGAGGGTAGACCTGCACCTAGCAGATTCAGAATGTCTTGAGCGTAAGCTCAAGTCCATTTTCTTAAATCCACAAATCATTTTCCTAAAAAGATTCAGAAATCAGTTGAAATGGTTGCTGTCATATAGGCAGCATACCTATATTAGCCACTCAGTTACAATTACCCGTGGTCCTCACTTAGAGATGGGAGAGGAAGCAGACCGGCGGTGAAGATTGGCTTGGCGGCACGGGGAGCACCGGTGGCGCTCAACCCCCGCCAAGCCGCGTTCATAGAACTCACAGTGAGGAAGACGACACCATCTCCTCACCAAGGCACCAGGGCGATGCCAGAGGAGCGTCGGAGCACCACATCCTCGGCAACAACACAAACCCTAGCCATCGGAGAGAGAGAAGCGTGTCTAGAAGAGGGCCCTAGGATCGAATCGAGCTGGGCTATTCGATGCATCATCGTCGACTACCTCAACATGCAACACGGTGGCGGCCTAAGGGTCTAGAGATGGTCGTAATCGAGCGGCGACGATGAGGGACTTCCAGTCGCCAGAGAGGGGAATGAGTGGGTGAGGATGAACAAGCTCGAGAGGGAGAAGGGGGGTATTGGGCCGATGGATCGGTCCAGTGACAACTGGTTGGGGTTTGACCCCAAGGCCAGTTGGGCCAAGTTGGGTCCAGATGGGCCCATTGGTGGGCCTGACCCAATTCTAAAGGAAAAATAAGAAAATAAGACATTTATCAAATCACTAAATGACCAAACTACCCCTAAACATAATTTATACTCTAGAAAAATATAGAAAAATCCCAAAATACATATGATATATCAAAATGACCACAAAAATAAAATCTACCTAATAAAAATATAATTTTAATTATTTAAAATAAATATAAAGTAAAATAATTATTAACACTATTAAATCTTAAATTAAATTTTATAAAATAAAACAAAACCCTAAAAATAAATAAAAAAATCATTTTTTTGTATTAAAATAACTCTACTATTTTATAAAAATACTAACTTAGAGTTTTACAAATAAAACATAAAGCAAATATTTAAAGACACTTAATTCTTTGATGAATTTTATAAAAATAAATATAATACTTAAGAATAAATAAAATTCATTTTTAAGGTCTTGAATAAATATATTACACTAGAAAAATATTAAATATATTATTAGAAAAGTCTTTAATATTTTAAATAATAAATCCTTACCTAATACCTATTTTGTAAATTCTTTAAGAATAATTGTTAAGTAAGAAATAATTATATTTCTTCAGAAATATTAATACCCTAAAAATCAAATTACTAAAATTCCAAACCAGAACTAAGGTTTATAATAAAACTTAAGTGTAAATTATTAACTTTATAATATATTTTGAAATTTTAAATAAAGATTTAAAACCACAATCTTCAAAATAACTTTATAAGCATTCACTAAAATATAAAGTGAATAATGACACACCTTAGTTATACCTATCATAAATCTAAAACTTAGGAATAATTAAAATATATTACATCTTAAGTTTACTTACCCTTTTAAAGTTAACTCTAGTCTCAAAGCTTATAAACAACAGGTCTAATACACCACTTATGTTTTATAGTTAACTTTAGTCTACCAAACTTTAAATATAATACTAAATACTTTATTATATGTTTTATAGTTAACTTTGGTCTGTTATAATTAAGTTATAAAGTATCTTAATACCAAACCAACCAAGTTAAAAACCAAGATAGATAAGTCTCAAATACTAATGCTGTCATTATTCAAATAGAGTAATTCTTTCTTACTTACAGACTATAACTAGAAAGAACACCTCATAAGATTAACTTAAAAGCTTAAATGCTTCTGCTTAGTTGAGTAAGATTTTCTTCAAATGTTATTCTTTTTGCCACTTCAAACATCAAATGACAATTAATAATAATCACATTACATTAAGCTTTACTTATATATCTAGGATTGTTAACACTTCAGTTCCTTATAAATGTCATTACTTGCAAGGTAAAACTTGAAGATAAGATAATTCACATATAAGCAGTCCTTGAGTAGCACATATCATTAGTATATCTTATTGTTGTATGCCATTATGTTTAGATGTTGTTTCACACACACATTCACAAGCCTTAATGAGAAGCACATGTGTGAAACTTAATCTAAAAGGGCAACACATTCCAAGGAAAACCTTTCCAGTATCCCAACACTAGAACAACGTTACCTCGGGATTCGAGTTTACGAAATTGCATTACATTACTTATGCATACAAGCATCTTGCTTCTTTAAACATTAGTCCTTACCAGACCAATGATGCTAATTTCAGATATGGGATCTTATATTATCCTGGAGACCGTGAGTGCATAATCTTGCAATCACAAAAGGCAAGTTAACACTTGCTCATGTGCTTTGATTATTTTCTGTAAAGTATTTTACAAATCTAGTGTTGTCATCACCTGCATTTGAAAAAGGTCAGAAAACACTATTTTCATAATAATGTGATTATAGGTTATTTACCATGAGGTAATAACCTACTATAAGAGTTCCGGTGGTAAAGGAACATATTATCTAGGACTTAACAACCAATGTCGCCAGTGATTCTTGCGCCGTATATCACGCGTTGACCATGAGATTTGGAATGGGACGAAGAAGTCAGTTGTATCTTTTCCCTCTCGTTGGAGCTGGATGTGCGGGTCGTGGCTGTTATCACTCATAGCGTGCATATTAATTGGTAATTCATAGAGGATATGCAGCATATGGGTGGGATCCCTCAACGTCCCACGATAGTTCCGACATCTGAACGGTCTGTACAAACCATTGCGGTAATTCAAAAGGTGGGCATGGTGTACACCAAGGAGACATGCAGGGTCGTGGAGAAGGCGGTGATTGGCTTGGATCTTAGGTTGGGCCTCAAACCAAGGAAGTTTGAACGGGGACATACTCCCGGCCGTGCAACAAAACCTAAGGTCTCTCATGGGTAAAGTGACGCACCTCTGCAGAGTGTAAGAACTATAACTTGTTACTCCCTGTTCCGGGAAGGAGCTGCGAACGCGGCGGGAAAGGAACTCCATGAAAGTTCTGGTAAACCCGTGAAGGCTGACGGACATAGCTTTTCAAAATAAAAGCAACCTTTGAAGAAATGTTTATAAAAACTTGCATTGCCTACGACCTACAGTCTGTGGCTGTAGTTATAGTGCATCAAACACTCCTTTTCTAGTGAACTTGCTGAGTACGCTCGTGCTCAAAGTATCTTCTTAATCCTTGATAGGTTCTAAAGCCAGTATAGACGACGTCTGCATCAAGTTATGCTCTAGGAATCATCATCAAAAGCTAAAGATCTTCAATGAAGTCCAGGAAGTCAACATATATATATATATATCCACTCAAGTGAAGACAAAGTTGTGGATTAGATAAGAATAGAATCTCTAGCCATAGAACCTACTCCTGTAGTGTATTGCAATAGCAGCAATGCCAGACCACTAGTTAAGATACTAGTCTTAATAGTATGATAGTTCTGAAGTTATTTATTTCTGATTCTTCTTTGTAAGAAGTTTCTTTCTCTCTCTTTAACCTAGAGTGTTCTCTGGATCTTGTGTGAAGAGTTGAGTTGTAACGTATAGTCATGTCTTGGACCTGCTATGTTTCTGTTGTACTACTTTGAGGGATGTAATACTAGTGAATGGTGTTTCATTGGTGTTATGTCAATGACTATAGTGTACTACATCATGAAGTGGTATGCTGGGTCACCACAGTTGGTATCAGAGCATATGCTTTGACCTTAGGATAAAAAACCCTTTTATGAAGATATGTAGGTTGGATAGTGACTATAGGAGCCATCTTATCTAAACCAATTGATCATATGACTGGTGATGAGTATCCACCTGAGGATAATATTGTCACACCTAAGTCAGATGCTTAAGTCATTCTTTCTTTGGAGTAATTATTTTATCTTTTCTCAAGTATAGTGCTCTTTAGTGTCTTCCGAAGGAGACATAAATCACCAAGATACTTTAGGAAAGCTAATTGGTCATAGTAAATTAGGATCAAGTGTAAGATATTAGTGGAAGTAGTTTTAATGGTGTAGCCTAATCCTAGAATTTAAGTAAGAACAGTAAAATCTTAGTGTCAGTTGATAACCAAATACAACATAATGAAGACCATTAGAGTTGTATTGGCTAGTAAATCATGTGGTATTCATTTAAGAATTCTACATGAAGGAGTGAAATTATGTCAAAGATCAATGATCATACTGTGAGAAGTAAAGTCATCAGGGTGAGATTAGCTCTTAAATCATGATGAATAGGTAGAACATAATAAGATCATGGTGAGATTAGCCCTGAAACCATGATGTAGGTGTAAAAATGACAAGTAAATTAATAAACTATCCTGAGGTAGAAGTAAGAAGATAGCATGGTAGAACTATGATAGAAGTCATAGGTGCCATAATTCAGGATAAAATTTAGTTTTAGGTGTTCAATAGAAACTAATTAGCCATTTGAGTGATCATGTGAGGTTAGTTTATTAATAAGGAAATGTTGGTTATAGTTAATCTTTCTAAAAATGAGACCAAAGGTTAGTCGAAACCAAATTTAAGACCACTTAGCTTAAGATTATCCTATTTGCAATTGAGCAATTTGGGTAAATGTTGAGACAAAATATAGTTTGACCCTAAGTGCTAAGTATCACAATGGAAACCTATATGAGGAGGTGTCATAGACTACGCAACTAAGCCTAAATTCTAGAGATATTATACTTAACTACTATATTCTAGGCTTAGAATATTGTGTGTTATATGTACCACATTTGGATTTATTTGTTTTTCTTGGATCTTCTTGATTGAATAGATCTGTACATGAAGTTTGACTTGGTGTGCAAATGCATGTTGCAACATCCAGTCACTACTTGATGTTATAGACCTAGATAGAGTAAGGGAATTCATGTAAGGGAGTGACGAATTTCAAAGACCAAAATGAAGACTTACATGAAGAATGAAGCCAAGTGTAAGGATTATCAACTCAATTTGGAGGATGGATCAAGCTTAGATCATTATTAGTCAGCAACAAGAAGTGATGAACTTAAAGTTCAATCAAAGTAAGTAATGTTGCTAAGAAGTAATGGGGTAGTAGTACCAAGATCATGGAAGCATCATGAATAAATGCAAATACGAAGTTTCAGAGAAAAATGGTATTCAAGCTCTGACAGTTCAGAAAGAATGTCGTGAGGACATTGGAAGCCGTAGGGTAATACCTACAACATAGGATGACCCGCGGCTGGTATTTGATCCATAGTTGGTATCTTGTCCGCAGCCGGTGATGGTTGACATAGTTAATCAGATTATCTTAATGGTTGCATAAAGAGCATAAAATTTGGTCCAAGCCAAGCCATACCTAAAGGAGAATAAAAAATTTAAGCGATCATCTTTCGAGACTCTTCGCAGAAATTGACCTATCAAAGTGAAAATGTCCAAATAGTAAGTAAGATAAGTAATGCTGAAAGATTCACTTCGGAGATCCACAAATGTGTGAATACATCGTACAATCTTTCATCAGACCCTAATTAGGCAGAGTATAAGATAGATAGAGACCAATATTCTCTTTATGAATCCATCAAATATTAAATAGACAGGTGAAGAATATTAGTAAACCCTAAGGGGGAGAGTAAACATTATAAATGGAAGTTTAAGAAGTACCATAGGTAATAATGAAAGAATATCTAAAGCTTAGTAAGGTAAAAGTTTGAAGGGGATAAAAAATTTAATCCAAACAGACTAATTCTAAAAGAAAAACAACCCTTAAATGACATTTAAGGGGGAATAAAGTACATCCAATTGGACATGTGTAGAGGAATAAGAAATTCCAATGGGTATGGACTAAATGAGTTCAAATCCACTTTTCAGAAGGACCACTAGTATAAACCATACAATGATAAGTCAAAGGTTAGTCTTTTGGCCTCCACTATTGATTAAATTAAAACCCTGTTTTAGTGAGACTTCCAAGAACTTATATAGTATAATCAGGAAGTTTGATATTCAAGTAAGGGAGTTGTATTAGGATACCTAATAAGGGTAATGAACTAAAGCAGAGACCCCAATTGAAGGATCTTCTAGTAAGGCCATAGCCCTAAGGGATTATAGTAAGAGGAACATTAGTGCATTGTAGACAACAAATTGGACATTGCCAAGTAGGAGGAGAATTCAAGGAAAAGGTATGGATATGGGATATTACAATTATTCCCATATGAGGTTATCATGGAATTGGAAAGTGTCGTGATCAATACAATGGCAATTCCTTATTCTAAAACGTGAGAGTATACGAATTTCGAGGACGAAGTTTATTTTAAGGGGAAGAGTCTGTAACATCCGAGGATTAGCACCTAGAAATAAAGAGGACACAGGGTTGTGCATTGCATTCATGCATAAAAAAATCCAGGGAATTTTCGCGCAAAACTAAAAGAGCTTTAGAGGGATCGAGATCTCTCTTGTTCTGATGGAAACACCAGGACAGGTGCGATGGATTTCGACATGACCTCTATTGTACTTTTGTGTTTGAGGGGAAGGAAATTCAAATTTGAATATTCAATTGGTGAATTTGAATTCTAAAAGAATTTGAAATGGAATGATAATTGGAAAGTAAATTGTAATAATAAATAAAAGGTGAACTCTTATTTATGATTAAGATACAGTATTTACAATTATCTAAGTATACAAGATAATTGAAAATTCAAACACAAAAGGAAAAAGATTTACAATAAGAATTGAGTTCATAATTATAAACAAGATATGAATATTACAAGCAGATATAAATACTACATTATCTTTGCAAATATATTATAAAGAAAAAAACTAGTAAATTTTATTGAATAAAATTAACAATACAATATTATTTACAAAAGAAGAATGAATAAATAAAAATAATTCTTTTACAATGCTTTACATTTCACAAAAGAAAATGGTAGATTACAAAAGAATAAAGAAAAACACTTAAAACTAAATTCATTTTCATTATCTTTATCTTCTAAATCCTCTCTTCTTACTCCTGATCTTATACCTGAAAACAAACAATAACAAAACAGTAAGTGTGAAAAGGGGATTGCTCTTAGAATGAATAGTGTAATGCACTGTAATCATTTCATCATTGAGCTTATCCTAAAAGGGGCAAATTTCACCAAATAAGATAGAATTTGTTCTTATCAGATTAAGCCTCAGAACACCCTCATTGGCCAGGGGAAATTTTCACCAAATGCAAATAAAAGTGCAGGTGGTAAAAATAAGGTTTTTACCTGATCTGATCCACACTTTCTAAGTTACAGTTCTTGTAACTTGAACCAGAGAACGGCCACAAGTAAGCAGCTCACACACTGCATGCAGCAAATTGTCACAACACCGTGAGCCTCACAGAAGTACAAAAGGAAGAGCACAATACAATAGAGGTAGCTCAGTAGGCCGGTCATCCACATTTCTCCACAACACATCAGCACATCACACCAACTCATAAGCCTACATCACATTGGTTCCTGCTAGATTTCCACCAGATCACACAATCTTTGATCACAAGAAGACCAAACAGATCCATAACAAGATGATGGCTTAATGGAGGGGAAAGTTTAAAAGGACGACAAAGCCACTTAGGAAGCAAGAGGAGCAAGATCTGTTCCAGGAAAAGCAGGACAAGGCCAAAGGGGGGGCATGCTAGCAGTAGCATGAGTTGTAGCTGATCAAGATCTACAACAGATCATCAGCCAATCACCAAAAGTAGGTAACAACCATCAAAAATACACAAATGATCATGTAGCATTCATTCTCATATTTGGATAAAGATCTGGGGCTACAAGGGATACAATATTAATTAACTAAACCCATCTACCCTTCCACTAGAATATTATCTAGGAGGATTGGATGGGGAGATACTCCTAGAATTACATGGAAATGCCATGTCAGGTTCATCACAGAATATTAAAGCCAACAAATCATATCTGTTTTTATTCCAAAGGATTTGGCCTCAGCCTGTATGCATCATTGGCTGGGTCAAGACTTTGTTCCACCAAAACATTAACCATAGCAACTGATCTTAGTCAGGAAAATAACATCCATGCACTATTCAGCTTTAGACCAGCATCATTAGCTTATTATCTACTTTTTACTAGATAAACATACCCCAGCTGCTAGGCTACAGGGCACATTCCCAGAGGGTAGCACCTCTGCACCTAGCAGATTCAGAATGTCTTGAGCGTAAGCTCAAGTCCATTTTCTTAAATCCACAAATCATTTTCCTAAAAAGATTCAGAAATCAGTTGAAATGGTTGCTGTCATATAGGCAGCATACCTATATTAGCCACTCAGTTACACTTACCCGTGGTCCTCACTTAGAGATGGGAGAGGAAGCAGACCGGCGGTGAAGATTGGCTTGGCGGCACGGGGAGCACCGGTGGCGCTCAACCCGCGCCAAGCCGCATTCATAGAGCTCACAATAAGGAAGACGACACCATCTCCTCACCAAGGCACCAGGGCGATGCCAGAGGAGCGTCGGAGCATCACATCCTCGGCAATAGCACAAACCCTAGCCATCGGAGAGAGAGAAGCGTGGCTAGAAGAGGGCCCAAGGATCGAATCGAGCTGGGCTATTCGATGCAGCATCGTCGACTACCTTAACATGCAACACAGTGGCGACCTGAGGGTCTAGAGATGGTCGGAATCGAGTGACGACGACGAGGGACTTCCGGTCGCTAGAGAGGGGAATGAGTGGGTGAGGATGAACAAGCTCGAGAGGGAGAAGGGGTATCAATGATGGATCGTCCAAGGACAACCTGGTTGGTTTGACCCCAAGGCCGCTAGCCAAGTTGGGTCCAGATGGGCCCATTGGTGGGCCTGGCCCAATTCCAAAGGAAAAATAAGAAAATAAGACATTTATCAAATCACTAAATGACCAAACTACCCCTAAACATAATTTATACTCTAGAAAAATATAGAAAAATCCCAAAAATACATATGATATATCAAAATGACCACAAAAATAAAATCTACCTAATAAAAATATAATTTTAATTATTTAAAATAAATATAAAGTAAAATAATTATTAACACTATTAAATCTTAAATTAAATTTTATAAAATAAAACAAAAACCCTAAAAATAAATAAAAAATCATTTTTGTGTATCAAAATAACTCTACTATTTTATAAAAAAATACTAACTTAGAATTTTAGAAATAAAACATAAAGCAAATATTTAAAGACACTTTATTCTTTGATGAATTTTATAAAAATAAATATAATACTTAAGAATAAATAAAATTCATTTTTAAGGTCTTGAATAAATATATTACACTAGAAAAATATTAAATATATTATTAGAAAAGTCTTCAATATTTTAAATAATAAATCCTTACCTAATATCTATTTTGTAAATTCTTTAAGAATAATTGTTAAGTAAGAAATAATTATATTTCTTCAGAAATATTAATACCCTAAAAATCAAATTACTGAAATTCCAAACCAGAACTAAGGTTTATAATAAAACTTAAGTGTAAATTATTAACTTTATAATATATTTTGAAATTTTAAATAAAGATTTAAAACCACAATCTTCAAAATAACTTTATAAGCATTCACTAAAATATAAAGTGAATAATTACACCTTAGTTAGACCTATCATAAATCTAAAACTTAGGAATAATTAAAATATATTACATCTTAAGTTTACTTACCCTTTTAAAGTTAACTCTAGTCTCAAAGCTTATAAACAACAGGTCTAATACACCACTTATGTTTTATAGTTAACTTTAGTCTACCAAACTTTAAATATAATACTAAATACTTTATTATATGTTTTATAGTTAACTTTGGTCTGTTATAATTAAGTTATAAAGTATCTTAATACCAAACCAACCAAGTTAAAAACCAAGATAGATATGTCTCAAATATTGATGCTGTCATTATTCAAATAGAGTAATTCTTTCTTACTTACAGACTATAACTAGAAAGAACACCTCATAAGATTAACTTAAAAGCTTAAATGCTTCTGCTTAATTGAGTAAGATTTTCTTCAAATGTTATTCTTTTTGCCACTTCAAACACCAAATGACAATTAATAATAATCACATTACATTAAGCTTTACTTATATATCTAGGATTGTTAACACTTCAATTCCCTTATAAATGTCGTTACTTGCAAGGTAAAACTTGAAGATAAGATAATTCACATATAAGCAGTCCTTGAGTAGCACATCTCATTAGTATATCTTATTGTTGTATGCCATTATGTTTACATGTTGTTTCACACACACATTCACAAGCCTTAATGAGAAGCACATGTGTGAAACTTAATCTAAAAGGGCAACACATTCCAAGGAAAACCTTTCCAGTATCCAAACCCTAGAACAACGTTACCTCAGGATTCGAGTTTACGAAATTGCATTACATTACATATGCATACAAGCATCTTGCTTCTTTAAACATTAGTACTTACTGGACCAGTGATGCTGATTTCAGATATTGGATCTTATATTATCCTGAAGACCGTGAGTGCATAATCTTGCAATCACAAAAGGCAAGTTCACACTTGCTCATGTCCTTTGATTATTTTCTGTAAAGTATTTTACAAATCTAGTGTTGTCATCACCTGCATTTGAAAAAAGGTCGAAACACTATTTTCATAATAATGTGATTATAGGTTATTTACCATGATGTAATAACCTACTATAAGAGTTCGGTGGTAAAGGAACATTTTATCTAGGACTTAACAACCAATGTCGCCAGTGATTCTTGTGCCGTATATAACGCGTTGACCATGAGATTTGGAATGGGACGAAGAAGTCAGCCGTATCTTTTCCCTCTCGCATGGAGCTGGATGTGCGGGTCATGGCTGTTATCACTCGTAGCGTGCATATTAATTGGTAATTCGTAGAGGATATGCAGCATATGGGTGGAGCCTCAACGTCCCACGATAGTTCCGACATCTGAACGGCTATACAAACCATTGCCGTAATTCAAAAGGTGGGCATGGTGTACACCAAGGAGACATGCGGGTCGCGAGAAGGCAAAGATTGGCTTGATATTAGGTTGGGACTCAAACCAAGGAAGTTTGAACGGGACATACTCCCAGCCGCAACAAAACCTAAGGTCTCTCATGGGTAAAGTGACGACCTATGCAGAGTGTAAGAATCAGAATTTGTTACCCCTGCTCCGGAAGGAGCCGCTAACGGCGGAAAGGAACTCCATGAAAGTTCTCGTAAACCTGAAGGTCGATTTTACATAGCTTTTCGTAATAAAAGCAACCTTTGAAGAAATGTTTATAAAAACTTGCATTGCCTACGACCTACGGTCTGTGGCTATAGTTATAGTGCATCAAACACTCCTTTTCTAGTGAACTTGCTGAGTACGCTTGTACTCAAAGTATCTTCTTAACCCTTGCTAGGTTCTAAAGCCAGTCTAGACGATGTCTGCATCAAGTTATGCTCCAGGAATCATCATCAAAAGCTAAAGCTCTTCAATGAAGTCCAGGAAGTCAACATATATATATCCACTCAAGTGAAGACAAAGTTGTGGATTAGATAAGAATAGAATCTCTAGCCATAGAACCTACTCCTGTAGTGTATTACAATAGCAGCAATGCCAGACCACTAGTTAAGATACTAGTCTTAATAGTATGATAGTTTTGAAGTTATTTATTTCTGATTCTTCTTTGTAAGAAGTTTTTTTATCTCTCTTTAACCTAGAGTGTTCTCTGGATCTTGTGTGAAGAGTTGAGTTGTAACCTATAGTCATGTCTTGGACCTGCTATGTTTCTGTTGTACTACTCTGAGGGATGTAATACTAGTGAACGGTGTTTCATTGGTGTTATGTCAACGACTATAGTGTAATACATCATGAAGTGGTATGCTGGGTCACCGCAACTCCGGTCTAGAGTTTCCAGAATTTTGTCACATGAGTAGGGACTTTTCCCAAGTGTGAGAGTGCTTTTCACATATCATAATACCAACCTGGAGATAGTGACTAACCGTAAAATGATCTACTTGTTGTTAACGAACACCAAAAGTGATTATGACAATAAATGCCCTTTCAATCTCCCCCTTTTTGGTGTTCGATGACAACAAGTGATTTACATGGAATAAAAATATATATGGGGCTCCCCCTGACTATGTGCAATAAGATAATTAAGTAAATCATGCAAGGTAGATAGTATCAACGATAACACACATAAATCTCACATGAGTTACAATAGATAGTGCACACAAGCACATAGTCACACACATGAACAACCAATAACAGACATGAAGTTCAAAGTTAGAATATGGCAAATAAAAGCAGATAGTAGCAAATCCAAAGCCCAAACCCATGCAAAACGATGAGAATGTCTTCGCCCCCTTTGGCATCGAAACGCCAAAAAAGGGAAAAGACCTAAGCTAGCACCCCAATAACTCAGTAATCATCATCATCCTCGGCATCCTCATCCTCATCCTGGCCATCACCACCCTCATCATAGTCATCATCATCGTCTTCAGGAACAGCAGGCCCTTTGCCGTGAGAGCGAGAAGAGGAGGTACCCTGGTGCCCTACTCCGTCTATGCTTCGATTTTCCATATCGCTCCGGGAAAATATTAACTTTGGCTTTTGTCCCGTTCAATTCCAAGAATATTCTTTTTTTAGCTTTTGTTTTTTCCCATACAATCCCCCCAAAAGAGGGACCGGGTTCCATTATCAGCAGATAACGGAACAACAACCACACCGATCCATCTCACAAAGAGTACTGATCCACCTAGGGGATCAAAGCGACTTAGTCTCCATATTACAGACCAAAGCAAACTTAACTGGAAAGATGAAAAAAAGGAAGAGGCTGGAGACGCAAGAACACTGCCCTCAGGCTAGTGGAAACAGTTCAAACATGAAGATAAAACTACCATCTCAGACCAACAAGGAGACTCGAAGATTCAAACTCCTTCTTCGCATCGATTGACATCAAATCCTCCTTATTTTCTCCCGCACCCTCTCAAGCTCAGGAGCTTCATGGGCATGATCTTCAGGGATCGTCGGCAGTCCCAGAAAAGGAACAGGAGCCACATCCATAGCCGCAGCGTCAACCAGTGCATTCTATTGTAAAATATCAGCTCCACCATGCAACACCTCCCGGTCCTCCTCTCCATGCAGCCCTGAAAGATCTCTAGAAGATTGCTGAGCCAAATGCCTTTCTTCCATGTTCCCAGCCCCACCTTGAGCAACCACCCTTGAGCTCATTCTTACAGCTTGTTCCTCCACACCAGCTACATTCTCAGACTGTGATCCCATACTTTCCTGAGTAGAAAGAACATCAGGTTGAGACAAGCCATCAGCCACCACCTCCTGATCTTGATTTTCAATCTCCATATCTTGATCCCCTCATCACGTAACCTCCATCATCACCCTTCTTTCCACTATCGTAAGAAGAGCCAAAAGATTCATCAAGAGATACCTCACCATCTCTTCTCCACCAGCCTCATCCTGTTCTTCTTCATCTTCCAGCAAATGGCCATACTGTTTCCTGAGCTCATAGTATTTATCACTACCTTTGTCCTTCAACAACTCTCTGATAAAATCATCAAACCTCTGTGGACCAGCAGAAGCAGCAGGACTGATTTCTTTAACCAAAGGAGAAGCCAAATTCTGGGTGACTTCCATGTGAACATCACCCAAAACCACCACTATCTACCACAGCCCCATGAACACCATCTTGCGGCCCCACACCAGCTGTTTGGTTTTGAACGGACCCACTACCATAATTGCCACCCTCCACATTCTCTCTGATAACAATTCCCCTTGAAAGACCACCACTTCCAGCACTAGCCCATATGTTAGCCATCTTGGTTCCAAAGGAAACTCCACCAGAATCTTCCTGCTCCACCAGGACCCCTTTTCCTTTTTCCATCCCAGCTCCACCAACAACATCACCACCCTGCTGGCGACCACCATCTACCCCACCAACACCTGCACCAGGTCCAATCCCTTGCCCATTATCCCCATCGCTCCTATGACCAGTTTCCTCCTCATTCCTCTTATCCATTACATTGGCACCATCATGTTCATCAACACCCACAAAAACAGGAAATGTGGGCACTGCATCAGGAGCAAAAATCTCCCTAGTGTACTTGAATTCATAGATCCCCCTGCATCTCCCCCTTCTGGTATTAGGAACTAGAGACACATCCAAACAGGCAATTTTCACCCTTACATAGGCCGATTCCTCAAACTATTTTCGTCTGTGGCCAAAGGTTTGGCCACCAGAGAAGCAACATAAAAGACAGTTGATTTATCCCTATACTTCATAGGGATAGCAACAATCCTAAACCAGGCCTCCTCCAACCATTCAACAAAGTTCCAGTCCCCATTCCACTTAGATAATCAGATAACAAAGATCTAGAATTGTCTTCATAAACACTTTTCCAAAATGGAAATCATCAATAGACCTAGATGAAGGAAATCTCATCAAGAATTCCACATCATTAATGGGTCTAGCATTAAATCTCCACCTGCACCCCAAAGCATCAGCCCACACCAAATTCTTTTCTCCGTATCTTTACCAAAGGACATCACCTCCCACTACACTTATGTGAGCATAATGTAACTGCCCATGGATCAATAAAGAGATTCCACAACAGAATAGAATGAAAGCCCTGTTCAAAATCAGTATCGCCAAAGAAAAGAGGAACATATTCTCAAGGTTTCTCTTGATGCATCAAAATACTATGATCCTTTCCACGCTTTTCACACACCAACTCTTCCTCAACCACATCAAGCAAATCAGAATCTCCTCAAGCCCCAACAACATTCCCATCTCTCAAGACACTTACTACGGGTGGTGGTACAGAGGACCCCACCGTAGTAGTGGCCACATCATCTGACTGATTAACTATCAAGATTGGATACAAACTCACATGACGATTCCCACCAAAGCACATTAATGTCGGCGAAGGTATGTTCAAACCGTAAACAGATGTGATTCACGTGAATGGACATATTCACCACAGCCCTAGGTATGGTAACCTGCTCCACAGTACGAGCAAAAACAGGCTCTCCTCTCCTAGGGTTTGCATCGGAGTTACCTGATCTGCCTGGAAACGAAGAAGTTGTGGCTGCATCCATCCTTGCTACATCTCAGACGGTGACTCAACGGCCTCGATTGTAGCGTGCTCGCTTCACGATGGCGGCCTCCGATAGAGCCCTATCCCGCGCCATGGCTTCCCGGCGCTGGTTCTCCAATATGGCCTTTTTCTCCGCCGCAACATGTCATCCTCAAGCCTCGTGATCCCGATGTCGCCATCATCGCGACATTCCTGCTCCCGAATCCATCCACTCTCTCTATGATCATCCTCCATCGCCCTATGATCAACAGGAAAACGCCCTTGTCCATACCCAGATCCAAATATGTTCGCATAGGGACCAGATCGGACGGAGGACGAGAAGGGGAATCGCTACCACTACTTAAACCGCCGATCCATATATGAATCCGCCACAACCTGAACGTAAAGATCTGTAATCACCAAACAACCACTCCACCTCACCGGAGAAACAGCCATGGCGAGAGGATGAAAAACTGTCGGCTCCCGAACGAAAACCACCCTGCACACTTCGCGTGATCTGGATTTGCGAGAGACGAAGTGGAACCGAGCCTTGATCTAGGGTTAGAGGAAATGGGAGGTGGAGAGAAAACTGACTGGAGGACGTGTATAAAAACAGCAGAAAACAGTCAACGGGCACTGTGGCATCTTGTCAATAGGCTAGTTCTAGAAAGTGTATAAAAATACCTCAAAGTGTAGACAAAGCAAAGCAAAGTAGATACTAAACAAGCATGGAACATCAAAAGTTATAGATACGTTTTCAACGTATCAAGGCTCTTGTTAGAGAAATGGTACATGTGAGTGTCCTGGACACCAGGGCGTAGTGGAAGAGAGGTCAGTGGTGAGGGACGCCAACTCAATAGAGGCGATGGTCGAGAGCCAAAGAGCTATTGCAAAGAGCTATTGTTCTGCAAGCCCTCGGCATGCATACATGCTAGAGATGTTGGAGATATGCCCTAGAGGCAATAATAAAAGTGGTTATTATTATATCTTTGTGTTTATGATAAATGTTTACATTCATGCTATAATAGTATTAACCGGAAACATTAATACTTGTGTGATTTGTAAACTAAATTAGAGTCCATAGTAAAGCCTCTTTGTAATACTAGCTTGTTGGTTGATAGATGATCGTGGTTTACCGATCATGAACATTGAGATGTTATTAACAACAAGATCATATCATTAGGAGAATGGTATGATGGACATACTCCAATAGATAAGCGCAGCATTAAGATCAAGTCATTTCAATAGTTCATTTGCTATAAGCTTTCTGATACATATTAACCTAATTCCTTCGACCATGAGATAATGCTAATCACCATCACCGGAAGGATGCTTTGATGACATCAAACACTGCATCGTAACTAGGTGGCTATAAAGGTGGCATGGAGTGTTCAGAAAGTATGTGTTGAGGCACATGGCTCAAGAGTGGGATTTGTCCATCCATATGACAGATAGATATACCCTAGGCCCTCTTGGTAGAATGTCATCCAATTATCTTGCAAGCATGTGACTGGCTCACAAGGGATCACATATCACGGGAACGAGAAAAGAGTACTTATCAGTAACGAGGTTGAACTAGGTATGCAGAGATACCGACGATCAAACCTCGGATAAGTAAACTATCGCGAGGCAAAGGGAAATTGGTATCGTATGTAAGTGGTTCATTTGATCACAAATTAATCATAGAAATATGTGGGAGCCATATTAATTTCCAGATCTCTATTGGTTATTGATCGAGAAGTGTCTTGCCATGTCCGCATAATTCACGAACCGTAGGGAGACACACTTAAGGATTCGATGTTGTTTAGTAGATATGGATTGTAAGTAGGGAGACCGAATGTTGTTCGGAATATCAGATGGGATCCTGGATATGACGAGGAGATCCAGAATGGTCCAAAGAATAAGATTCATATAAGGAAAGTCCGATTCCGGAGTTCGGGAATGATTTCTATGTTTTCATCGGAGAGGTTCTAGAAGGTTCACTAGACCGGAAGGGGAATGGTTCATGAATGTGTCATGGTTAAGTGGAATGATTGGATCATGTCCTAGGTCACTTGGTTGGGCATTTGCGAGAGAGAAATAAAGCTCTAAATTGAAAGTCAAAAGGGAGGTTTGAAAAGTCAAACTGGAACAATAGTTTCCTAGTGGAAGAAGGAAAGAGTCCTTGCTTCTCTCCAGCTTCGGTTTGGGGAAGGATTCAAACTCCCCTCTCCCAAGCTGCCCTCCCTCTCATAAATAGAGGGGAGGGGCTGCCCCAAAGCAACACAACCATCCCTCCCCACCTCCAATCCGCGCCGCCGCCGCCGCCCTAGCGCTGCCGCTTGCGGCCGCCGCCGGTTCGTCGCCGTCGCCCTAGCCGCCACCGACTCCACCTCCTCCTCTCTGGCCTTCTAAACCTAGATTGCCGGAAACCCTAGATCCACCATAACCCGCACCGGCTTAGGCGAAGCCCTGCAGGATCTTCCCTCTACTCCCGACACCACGTCGTCGTGCTGCCGGAATTGCGAGGGGAGAACTACAACCTCCCCTGCCTGCTGGAACAAGGGAGAGGAAGGTCTTCGACGAGTACTGAACGTGTGACCAACTACGAAATCGCTGCCGGAACGCAGCGCCGGAAGGATCGTCTACGCAATCATGAGATCGACAAGTGTACGACTACATCACCCACGAGAATCTGCTCTCGTTAACCGCTTTGGAATCTTCGAGGGTGAGTACTCTAATCGAATCGTTGCTACGATCTAGTAGATAGATCTTGTCTTGTTTGTGTGCATGCGGTAGAATTTTTTTGGTTTCCATGCTACGAACCCCTACAGTTGCAGGCTGCAGGGATTCTCAATGATTTCCTAACTTTGGTTCGAAGGGTTCGACTAACTGATCATATGCAGGATAAGAGTGAGCAATATGCTATGCTCACCAAAACTTTTGTGGAGAGTTTCTCTTTTACTAACAACCCTTTCAGGACGGATATGTCATTCAAAATCTATGATAGGACTATCACCATGACATTGAAGAAATTTTGCAAAATTTTGGATATTGGCATGGCTGGGACGGTGAAGAATATTCCAGCTCAACCCGCTGATTTGTTGGAGCTCTACCGCGGGATAACTAATGATGATGACCGCAGATCCCAGTGCGAAAAGATAAGAAATAATCAACTCCTAGCTATCATATATTTTGCTTATTATCTTGCCACTAGTATTCTTGGTAGGGAGAACACTAGCAATATTTCCAACTATCATTTGGCCTTTCTAGCTGCTGCACTCAACAATGAAACCAGGTATAATCTTGGTTCTCTCATTGCTCGTCGCTTAGCTGCTAGAGGACCCATTTATGGGGGAATTATTGTTCCACGTGTAGTTGCTGCTTTAGAACTTTCTGATGATCCAAATGATACAATTTTGGCTCCTCAGAGGCTTGATCTTGCTGCCATGAAAGCGCATCACTTTGTCACTGCTAGCTCTACCATTGAGAGTTTGGTTTACAGGATGATGTTTACTGATGGGGAAGAGAGGGAAATTCCTTTGCCACAAACCACTTTGTTCAGTATTTGCTAGGGACCTTGGTCATGCTCCAAGGAGGAGATGGACGAGCAGCTGCGCATTCGTGGTTTCCATGGACACTACCAGGGGGACGCGCCCTCTTATGACCACTCTGTATAGTACACAGGGGCTTCCTCGAGCATGTATCAGGACGAAGGGGCCTCTTCGTCGCAGTACGGAGGCGCACCTTTTTGGCCAGGCTGGAATTGAGCCCCACTTAGGCCAAAAGCCTAGGCTTGGGGGGAGGTACACCGACATCACACTCATCTTTATATCATGTTTTGTCGGTTCTTTGTATATCCATGTTTTGCTTTCTTTTTGGTTTTTGTTCCTACTTTCCCAAAACACAAAAAGACCAAATATATTTTCGTTGTTTCTCTTGGTTTGTTTCTTTGCTTTTTTAGCTTTGGTCCGCCTTAAGAAAAATCCAAAAATATTTTGCTTTGTTTTTTTGATTTGTGTGCTTGCTTTAAAAATCGAAAACACCAAAAATATTTGTTGTTCTTCTTTGGTTTTGTGAAGTTCTTTGCAGGGTTCAGCAGTCCTCAGTGGAGTTTGGTTTCATGTTATTATCTGAGCCACACAAGTGAAGGGCAATAATGAAGATTAAGACAACTTGAGGTGTGGTAAGAGGCTGGTAATGAACTCTATTTGTTTTCATTTTTGTACATATACTCATCATTGTGGGCATGCTTAGTCTGTTCATGTAAGGTGTATGTTATTTATGGATGCTTAGTAGTTCTTGCTTTCTTATGATTAGCTCCAGCTTGCTAATAGTTTGTAGCATGTCATATGAATTTTGCTTGCATTATTATATTCATAACTTGGTATGATATTGTGGTATCCTCCTCTGAATGTTTCATTTGAATTGATTTGGCACATGCTCACTTGATGCATAATGACTGAACAAAAGTCAAGAAGCCTCAATGATTTATTTTGCCTCGTAGTTCTTGTATCACTTTTTATGCCATAATTAGTCCTATTTTGTTGCAAGCATGATTATGACGCTTATTGTTTTCTCGTTTGTCGCTCCCTCTCTATTGCTAGCCTTCACTTGCACTGAGTATGAGCTCTACTCATGCTTCCAACTCCCCAAAACCAATATTGTCAAAAGTGTCCACCATACCTACCTACTAGTATCATTTGCTATTCCGTGCATATTCATTATGCATTGTTTTCTTCCAAATAAAATGTTTGCTTGTTATGAGAAAGTTAGTTAGTAAAGCTCTCACGAACTTGATGGCACACTTTATTTCTTGCACTTAATAAACCTGAACCATTATGACTGTCCATGAAAGTTATATGCTTGCAAATTATAGGTTGTGAGTTAGCAGAACCATGCTGTCACGGAGAACGCTTTCAACACCTGTAAATATATACCCAGTTGATATCATGCTCTTTTGTTTGCGATGTCGTCTGTGAAATAAAAAGGGGATCTTGTAAGTCCATGGAGTTATGTATATGTGTTAGAGAAATGCCTAGGCCGCTAGCCTAAGCCATGCCTAATCATGGTGGAAACTTGCAGCATAACCATAGTGAGCAATCTATGAAGCATTCTTCTTATAAAAAAGAGAGATAGATATTGAGAAAAAAAGACATATGAAAAGAGGAAAGAGAGAAAAAAAGCACCATTTTCCCATGGTAAATAAGAAGATTGCTGAGATGCTCACTGTCTGCTTACCTTGTCATTTTGATTATGGATAGCTCTTGTATCATGTGCAAGGGGTACCACATGGCGGTTCTCTATGATACACATGTATTTACTATGACAAGAACTTACAGAATTCAAAGTTGAGTAGCATGAGGAGCCACCCTCGTACTCAAGGGACATGAGATTTTTAGTTTATGGTCTGTCAAGCATATAACTCATATTGGACCTCACTTTCACCTTAACCATCTAAAGATGCCTATGATAGGGGCAATGAGAGCTCAAAGCTAATGAGTACCATACTTTCAGCATTTGGAAGCCTTTCAAACTTTTCAAAACCTTTTTCACTTCCTTGTTGAGTCACCACTTATTCTATGAGCACCTTCTTGAGAGCATAGTTGTCATTCTTAGTGTAACGTGCTTGTGTCAAAACTTGGTTAACTATGTCATGACTTTGATGCTTGTATCTTTGATATCTTTACTTCTAGTCTTAACTTGAACTTCAGAGGAGACTTGGCATTTATGTTGTGCTCTTCAATCAAAGGCAAGCGAGATACCACTCTATCATACCTTCTTATGAGCATTGCAATGTTGCTTATGTTTATGTTTCATGCTACTTATTATTATTGAGTTGGAATGTCCTCATAGTTTGCAATGACTATTAAGTAGACTTAGTTGCATACTCCTTACTATGAATTATCTAAGTATCTACTCATGTGCTGAGAATATATACATCATATGAAACAAATGTGTTCGTGAAATTTCTTTTATCGCACCTAGTTTTCAATTGAATTGCTTAAGGACAAGCAATGTTAAGCTTGGGGAGTTGATCGTCAAAAACGCATCTACTTTCTCAACACTTTTATATTGTTTCTCATCTAAACTTTTGTGATTTGGATACAACTAACGGATCCGGCTGTTTTAAGCAAAATTACCTTGGTGTCTAGTTTTTGTGAAGAAAATCAACTATTAGGAAAAATCCCGGAAAATATGCCAAAAATCCTATTTAACCAGAAGACTCACGGAGCCACAAGACGAGACGGAGTGGAGCTCCGAGGGGCCCACACCCCCTGGGAGGGGTGTGGTGCCTCGGGCACCCCCTCGGCCTCCCTCTTCGCCTATAAGTTGTCTCTTGACCTAAAAACACTGGAGGGGCGTTTTTCCAGAAAGAGTTCACAGCTATCACAGAAACGTGTTTGAACCAGAAACCTGCTGGCATTCCAATAGGGACAAGGAATTTGGAGAGGATCATTGCCATCATCATCACCGACGCCTCTCCATCAACCATCCATGTTTCCCCCATCCATGAGTGAGTAATCCCCCCGCTATAGGATATGGGGATGGTAGGGATTGTATGAGTTCTATCATGTAATCGAATAAAGATTGTTAGGGCATGGTTCCTAGTATCTCTATTAGTGTAATGCTTGTCACTAGGCCCCAAGTTCCATGATCTCGATCTGAACTATGATAGTATTGTTTGTGATCTTATACATATCCTGGATCCAAAGGCCAGTGACAAAATTGGGAATGGCTGTGATGTGAGGATCACATGTGTTCATGGAGTGTTAATGTTTTGATCCGGTGCTCTATTAAAAGGAGCACCTTAATTGCCAGTAGATTCCCTTGAGGCCCCACTACAATGGGCTGGTAGGACAAAAGATGTTGTGCAAGTTCTCATTGCGAGCACGTATGACTATATATGGAGCACATGCCTATGATTGTTTAGTACTTGGATGCTTTTATCTTATTTATCTGCAATTTCCTAGACTTGAAGTTACATGAATAGTCTCGTCCATGCAACGCTCATTCATCCATCCCTATTCCTACCGACCATATCCTTGTTTGCTACTATTGTTACTACCGCTTTGTTTTATCGCTGTCGTTACTTTGCTATTGCTACCACAAAACTATTGCTACTAATAAACTCATCGGAGCAAGACTATTTCGAGGTGCATTGAATTGACAACTTAGTTGTTAGGCTTATAAGTATTCTTTGGCTCCCCTTGTGTCGAATCAATAAATTGGTAATACTACCTCAAGACTATTGATCCCCTATACTTGTGGGTCATCAAGCCCTCTCGGTGGGATGCCATCCAATTAGCTTGCAAGCATGTGACTGCTCACAAGGATCATCAAGCCTTGACAACTGAGTTGTCAATTCAGTGCATCTAGAAATAGTTCTTGCTCACATAAGTTTATCAAAAGCAATAGTTTGTAGCAGCAAAAGCAAAGCAACATCAGCAAGAAACAAGAGCAATAGTAAGAGTAGTAGCAACAAGAGAGAGGATTCGAATGAGGGATGGATGGATTCACGTTGCATGGATTTAGTCTAAACATGTAACTTCAAGATCTATGGCAATGCAAATAAATAAGAATAAGCATCCAAGTACTAAACAATCATAGGCATGTGCTCCATATATAGTCATGCGTGGTCTTAATGAGAACTTGCACAACATCTTTGTCCAGCCAGCCCATTCTGGCGGGGCCTCAAGGGAACTCTTGGCAATTAAGGTGCTCCTTTTAATAGAGCACGGATCAAAGCATTAACACTCCATGAACACATGTGATCCTCACACCACAGCCATCCTCCCATTGTCCCACTTCGCCACTGGCCTTTGGATCCGGACAATGATATGTGTACACAACTTGTAGATAAGATCACAAACAATACTATCATAATGATTCAATAATAAGTTCAGATCTAAGATCATGGCACTCGGGCCCTAGTGACAAGCATTAAGCACAACAAGTTGCAACAAAGTCAAATAACACTAATAGAGATACTAGGCACTAGGCCCTAACAATCTTATTCGATACATGATAGAACTCATCCAATCCCTACCATCCCCATAGCCTACATCGAGGATTACTCACTCATGGATGAGGGAAACATAGATGGTTGATGGAGAGTTGGCAGGATGACGATCCTCTCCAAATTCCGTCGGCGAATAGGTGCGAAAATAGAGTTTTTGGATCCGAATCGTGGTTTCTGGTGGTGGCGGTGCAGCGGAACTCTTTCTGGAAAAACGACGACCCCCCACCCCGTTTTTTAGGTCAAGAGGCTTCTTATAGGCGAAGAGGGAGGCCAAGGGGGTGCTTGAGGTGGTCGCACCCTCCCAGGCGCGGCCAGGCCTGGCCCATGCCTGGCAGGGGTGTGGGCCCCTCAGGCCTCCACTCCGTCTCATACTCTGGCTCCGTGGATCTTCTGGTGAAATAGTATTTTTGGCATGTTTTCCGGGATTTGTCCTGATAGTTGATTTTCTGCACAAAAACTAGACACTAAGGTAATTTTGCTGAAAACAGTGTCAGTCCGTGTTAGTTGTATCCAAATCACACAAGTTTTGAGGAGAAGCAATAGCAAAAGTGTTCGGGAAAGTAGATACGTTTTGGACGTATCAACTCCCCCAAGCTTAGCTTATTGCTTGCCCTCAAGCAATCCAGTTGAAAACTAAGTGCGATAAAAGAACTTTCACGGACACATTTGCTTCATATGATGTAAATATTCTCAGCACAGGAGTAGATACTTAAACCATTCATAATAAGGAGTAAGCAACTAAGTCTACTCAATAGTCATTTCAAGCTATGAAGAGAAACCAACTCAATAATAATAAGTAGCATGAAACATAAACATAAGCAACATTGCAATGCTCATAAAAAGGTATGATAGAGTGGTATCTCGCTTGCCTTTTTTAGAGCACAATATAAATGCCAAAGAACCTCTAAAGTTCAAGTGAAGACTAGAAGTAAAGATATCAGAGATACAAGCATCAAAGTCATGACATAATTAACCGAGTTTTAAGACAAACACAAGAATGACAACTATGCTCTCAAGAAGGTGCACATAGAATAAGTGGTGACTCAACAAGGAAGTGGAAAGGTTTTGAAAAGTTTGAAAGGCTTCCAAATGCTGAAAGTAAGGTAATCATTATCTTTGAGCTCTCATTGTCCCTATCATAGGCATCTTTATATGGTTAAGGTGAAAGTGAGGTCCAATCTGAGTTATATGCTTGACAGACCATAAACTGGAAATCTCATGTCCCTTGAGTACAAGGGCCACGCCTCATGCTACTCAACTTTAGTTACCTATAAGTTCTTGTCATTGTAAAATACATGCATATCATAGAAAACCGCCAATGGGGTACCCCTTGCACATGGTACAAGAGCTATCCCATAACCAAAATGACAAGGCAAGCAGACAATGAGCATCTCAGCGATATTTTTATTTACTATTTGCATATATTTTTATTGAGGATGCTTCACAGATTGCTCATTATGGTGATTCTGCAAGTTTCCACCATGATTAGGCATGGCTTAGTCTAGCGGCCCAGGCGTTTCTCTAACACAATGTATATAACTCCATGGACTTACAAGCTCCCCTTTTATTTCACATCGACAACATCCGCAAACAAAAGAGCATGATATCAACTGGATATGTATCCATAAGTGTTGAAAGCGTTCCCCGTGACAACCACGGTTACGCTTAACTCCCAACATATAATTTGCAAGCATATAACTTTCATGGACAGGTCACAATGGTTCAAGTTTATTAAGTGCAAGAAATAAAGTGTGCCATCAAGTTCGTGAGAGCTTTACTAACTAACTTTCTCAAAACAGTCAAACATTTTATTTGGAAGAAAACAAGGCATATAGAATATGCACTGAAATATCAAATGATGCTAATAGGTAGGTATGGTGTACACAGTTGGCAATATTGGTTTTGGGAGTTGGATGCACAAGTAGAGCTCATACTCAGTGCAAGTGAAGGCTAGCAATAGAGAGGGAGCGACAAATGAGAGAGCAATAACTGTCATAATCATGCTTGCAACAAAACATGACTAATTATGGCATGCAAGTGATACAAGAACTCCGAGGCAAAATAAATCATCGAGGCTTAATGGTCATTATTTAGTCATATGCATGCATGAGCATGTGCCAGTCGATTCACATGAAACTTTCGGAGGAGGATACCATAATATCATACCAAGTTATGAATAAAACAATGTAAGCAAACATTCATATGACATGCCACAAACTATTAGCAAGTTGGGACTAATCACATGCAAGCAAGAACTACTACATCCATAATAACATACACCTTACACAAAATGAATAAGAATGCTCACAATGATGAGTATATGTACAAAATGAAAACAAATAGAATTCGCTATATCAAATTTCCTTACCACACCTCAAGTTGTATTAATCTTCATTATTGCCCTTCTCACTTGTGTGACTTGAATAATAATATGAAACCAAATCCACCGAGGACGGCTGAACCTCGCAGAAAGAACCCTACAAAACCAAATAAGAAGAACAAATATTTTTGGTGTTTTCGATTTTTAAAGCAAGCAAACAAAGCAAAAAACAAACAAAGCAAAAAGCAAACAAAGAAAAGCAAACAAAGCAAAACCAAAACAATGCAAAATCTTTTGGATTTTTCTTTAAGGCAAACCACAAAGCTAAAAAAGCAAAAAGAAACAAAACCATGAGAAATGTAATGAAAATATTTCTTTGGTATTTTCAGTGTTTTAAGAAAAGCAGAAACAAAACCAAAAAGAAAGCTGTAAACAATGGATATACAAAAGAACTAACGTAAACATGACATATGGGGATGAGTGTGATGTCGGCAAGGCCTCCCCCAAGATTAGGCTTTTGGCAAGGCGGGATCAACTCCAAGGTGACCAAGTAGGTGCACCGAGTACCGGCTGAGGCCCCTTCATCCTGGTAAGAGCTCGAGGACTCCCCGGTAGTGTCTATAGGGGGTCGGAGGAGGGCGCCGTCTCCCTGATAGTGCCTATAGCCAAGAATGTGTAGCTTCTCATCCATCTCTCCTTGAGCATGACAAAGGTCCCCAGGAAATACTGAACAAAGTGGTTTGGGGCAGAGGGCTTCTCTTCCCATCAAGAACAACATTCTATAAACCAAAGCCTCAAGGGTAGAGCCAGCAACAGAAAGCATGTGTCATAGCAGCAAGATCAAGTTCTAAGGATCCAAAATGTATCATTTTGACTGGCCAGCAAGGTCCAAGGCAGAAAAACAACACGCAGTATCAATACCCCCTGGCAACAAGTCCCTTAGTAGCTACACACGAGCAAATGAGATAACCAAGATTGTACCTAGTTTCATTGTTGAGCGTAGCAGCTATGAAGGTCAAATGATAGTGTTGGGGAATATTACTAGTGTTTTCCCTACTGGCAAACACTATGGCAAGATACGTTGTGCACCGATGGCCTGAGTTGAATATTTCTTTATCTTTCCTTGTTGGGCTCTCATAAATAATACTGGCTAGTTAGGTTCCATGTAGCCCAACAAATCAACGGGTTGAGCTGGAATCTTCTTCATCACCCAGCTGTACCAAGGCCCAGATCTCACAATTTTTTCAATGTCAAGGTGTAAGGCCCCGCCATAAATTTTGAAAAAGACACGTCTGGTTCGAATACGTCATAGCAAAGAGAAACTTCCACAAATGCCTTTTAGTTGAGCGAAAGTGTGCTGCATGCTCTCATCCTGCATATAACTGTTAGTCCAACCCTTCTAACCAAGGTTAGGAGAATCAAGAATCAGCAACGCAAGAAGGTTGGGCAAGGAAAGGTTGGAAGGGTGCGATCCCCCTCATCTCCTTCACGCCAAATCGCGGTGTAAGGAGATCCTCATTGCATGAGGGCCTGCCTCTTGAGGATGATATTGAAGGCCTTTCCTAGGGTGCATCACTCTCAAATATTTTGCACCAAAGGTGTGGTCAGCCCATGACCCTTTTTCTGAAATTTTAGATAAACATCAAACCAAGTGATTTCCAAGTTGATAAATGATGAGAAACTACTATAGAACTTGCTATAGGCTACATGCATCAAATGAAAATTTAAGCATAGAAACAAGCATGCAAGCTCACACAACCTGGACACCTAGCAGCAAATATACAATTCACTAATCACAAATCTAATTGGACAAGCGGAGGAGGCATACCAAGGAGCAATCCTCCAAAAATTCCGGCAAAGCAGAGATGTGCTGAGCAATGAGACTGAATCGAGAGCAAGAGCAACAAGAACTGAAAGCTTGAGAAAGCCCGTGTTTTTTGGGAGAGAAAGAAGAGGCCAGAGGAGGCACTTTGAGGGCCACGGTGACCACACCCACGCGCTACTGGGATGGCCGGGCCACTGTGGGGTGTTGGCCTGGGTGGCCCCGGGTCACTCCAGTGTCCTCCCCGCCCCTTTTTTTCGAGGAAAATTTATTTTGAATCTTCTGAATTTTTTGGGAAACTTCATTTTGGCCAATTTTCGTGCAGTATGGAAATTGATTTCTCACAAGATTTTTAGAAGAAGCAAAAACAAACCAAACCAAACTATAGTTCTAAGACACTCTAATCAAGCAACTAGCAAACTAAAGCTAACAAGAGAAAGAGCAAAAAATCCAGGAAGGAGAAAAGTAAAATTGAGCAAGTATAACCACTTTGAAACCATTATTTTTTATTAAAATCCTTTTTGTTAATAAGGTTGATCAAGTCTTGTTACCAAACCAATCTTATATGAAACAAACTTTGTATTCCAC